>JBBPDA010000025.1:4702539-4712640 GCA_037974385.1 Arnoldichthys spilopterus | reverse complement strand
GCCCGGGCCGGGACTCGAACCTGCGACCTTCAGGTCCCAAAGGCAGCGTCCTAACCACTAGGCCTCCACTGCCCACGTAATATGGATCAGTATCTTTATTTACGCCTGAACCTCGACGACGTTGTGTTAAAAATCCTCCTGATACGGCGAAAATATCGTCACCGCTACTGGAATCACACTCTGACTGAAGGATCATGGGAAGGCTGTGGTCCTCCAGAGCTAAACTAACAGCGTGTAAACGCAATGAAGACGTTTTCTTTGCACTGATCCTGATTTCGGCAGAAACTGACGCCAAGAAAAAGCTGCATGCTACGTTTTTTTTATACCATCCGAATGCGCAGCCGACCGAACGCGAGGCCCAAAAGCCCAGTGTGGACAATCTGATTCGCTCCAACGTGCAGAAAAACATCAGTGTTTGATCTGCGTTCACCTGACGCCACAAACGACAGGAAAACATTTCATTCCGACATGCGTGTGGAACAGGGCCTTACAGAAGCAATACTGCCTGACGTGTGTGTCTGTGTGTGTGTGTATTTCATACGGAAGCGATGCTGTGTGAGGAGCTGGAGTGTTTGCTGGCAGCCAGAGAGGAGATTCCGCTCATTGTGTCGTTGCTGCGAGTGCTGGGGCTCATCATCTGTCGCCCGGGAAACGGACCTAAAAAAATTTTAAAAAAAATAAAAAAAATTAATTAAACAAATAATAATGATATAAAAAAAACACACACCAATAAATTAATGCATTATTTGAACAACAACAAAACCCTAATTTAAATCATCTAACACCATGGACAGTAGTGCTCAAAAGTTTGCGCGCCCTGTAAAATGTTCTATATTTTTTTTATGAATGAGGCCGAACACGACGTGTCTGGTTTTTAAACCAAGTCCTAAATGTAGATGAGGAAAACGTAGTTAAACAAAAATGATTATATTTGGTCATGTGATTACTGAAAAAATAATAACAAATCTAATAACACAACTGCGTGTGGCAAAAGTAAGTGCCCCTCTGGTGTAGCTGATGTGAGCCCCTGTGCAGCAATAATGGCAATGAAGTGTTTGCAGTAAGTGTTGATCCGGAGGAATTCTGGCCCGTTCCTCCATACAGAACAGCTCCTGTTGGTGGGTTTCCTCACATGAACGTCTCAGTTGCAGTTGCAGTGATCTTTGATGGTCGACCCATTTCTGGACAACAGCGGTCTTGAATTGTCTGCCTGTTGACTGGTGGAGCCCAAACTCTTCCGAGATGCTCGTGTAACCTTTTCCAGCTTTATGAGCATCGACAACTCTTTATTTCGAGGTATACAGGGTCCCACTCGCGCCGGACCGTCATCCCGACTCTGATTTCACCTAATGATATGACAATCTTAAAGGTTCACTTACTTTTGCCACATACACATTCAAGCACCACCGTGTAGTTTTACAGAATTCGGTTTCACTACAATACAATGTACGATAGGTTAACTGCAGAGGTGGCATAGTGGTTAGGACGCTGCCTTTGGGACCTGAAGGTCGCAGATTCGAGTCTCGGGCACTACTGAGGTTCCCTTGAGCAAGGTAGCGTCCCACTACACTGCTCCCCGGGTGCTGTTGGTAGCTGCCCGCTGCTCCACGTGTGCACGTGTGATGGGTTAAATGCAGAGCTCACATTTCGTTGTGGTGCTTGAGTGTGTTCACAATGACAGAGTCACTTTGTGTAGGTCACTGAAATCTGTCTCCCTCTGGTGGACCACGAAGGAATTGCAGGGTCCCGGAGTTTAAGGGACCTTGGGCCTGGGCCCGAATTCACCAGGTTATATAAGCGACAGTGGAGCCCGGTTGGGGCGGTGGGACGGCTCGCGGCGGGTGCTGGAAAGTTTCCCTTATTTTTTAAATCCTTGTCCCGTGACTCACAAAATGCACCACAACGAAATGTGACCTCTGCATTAAACTCATCACACGTGGAGCAGCGGTCAACAGCACCCGGGGAGCAGTGTAGCAGGACCGCACATTTCTCTCAAGGGCGCCTCAGTGGTGCCTGGGCCGGGACTTGAACCTGCGCCCTTCAGTTCACGTGGGCAAGGTCTGCACTGTGTCGCGGAGGCAGGGACGGTGGAAGTGTGTGCGCTCACCCCTTTTCAGCGACACCGGTCTGCCGGAGCGAAGCAGCTGTTCAGGAATGCCCGCTGTTTTCACTGCCGGTTTCACCGACGCCTGCTTCCTCTTCCTGCCCCGCCGCTTCAGGTGATGCGCGGTCAGCGCCAGGGCGACGCTGCCCAGAGCCGTCGCGAACAGCACCTTCTTCAGGTTCGGAGTCAACCGCAACTGGGAGAAAATAGACTGAGGAGAGAAAGGAGGGGGGGGATCAGGGGGGCGAAGTTGGGGGCGGGGTTACGGTCAGTGCTGTACGTTTAACGAAGAACCGACCTATAGAAAACGTTCAGATAGTGAGTCACTGTGACGAGGGCCTTATTGGATGTTCTACACTTCATGGGTCATGGGCACCCGAGGCTCACTGATGCATGAAGGCGGGCCCGTCTGCTCTGACCCCACACTAGAGCTACTGTGACTCCGCCCCCAGATTCCTCAGATCTCAGTAGAGCTGTGGGAGGTGTTGGTCAGATCCAAGGAGGCCCCACTGCTTGGTGCTAGCGACCACAGCCCCCCTTCAGAGATACTGAGGAGTCCATAAATCAACAGGTCGGCGCTGTTCCGGTGGCATGAGGGGGACCCGCGCGTTATTGCTAGGTGGGTTCTCAGCGTAATTTACTACATTAATTATGATTTTCTTGTTCATATTTATCTGCCTCCTACTTCTGACCCTTACCTTTCATTTCCCAACAGTTCAAATAAAACTGGGCAACAATCAGTGACCTGATCGGAATCTGTTTGCAGTAAGAGTTCCCTGTGTCCTGGCAAGCGGTGGCTAAAGAGCAGAGATCGGAGGCGACGTCAGGGCAAACGCATGTGTGTGTTTATGGTTAAATGAGGTCGTGTTAGCAGAGGCAGAGGCAAGAAAGTGTGTCACATGAAAGCGTGTGCACACACTGAACTCCCAAAATGTATATATTTTAAATAATATTTACATTTTATACTTATAGATTAGTTAACATTATTATTATTATTATTATCATTATGTTTTATTATTATTATGTCTATTATAATTATATGAGTATTATTTTTTTATTATTATGTCTATATTATTATTATTATGTCTATTATAGTTATATGTCTATTATTATTATTATTATTATTATTGTTATTATTATTATAAGACAATTATAATAGACATATAATTATTATTATTATTATTATTGTTATTATTATTATTATACTATTTATTCCAATATAATTAATCATATTTAAAGTACTTTAATCACTGCAATTCTGAATATTTTAAGGATATTTTTATGTCCGACTGGACATAAGATTGCATATGGCAGCTGTATTAGAAGAAAATATACCAGAGCAGCACAATATATTGCCTGTATATTGTCACTGCAATACTGATATCGACTGCAACATGTAAATAAGCCACTAACCAATCACAGAACTTCTTCCATGTGAAGGGACGTAGCTAAACTGTTGCAGGCTAAAGGAGGATGTTTGATAATGTGCCGATTTTGTGACCTCACGGAAACTATGATTGGCTTAAAGCTTAATTTCCATATCTGGACTGTATGGATGCGGTGAACTTATAATGTGCTAATGACTCTGTAATTTACTGAGAAATATTGCAATACTGATATTTTGTCCAAATTGCAAAGCCCTATATATGTTCATAGTTTGAGGGGGTAGTATGTAATGCCTTACTACTGCCTAAGAGCTGTTTGCCAACCGCCGTTAAAAAAAACCTGGATTCGATTGGTTGAATAAACCTTCCTTTTCTATCCACTTTCCCTGATTTGGACTGATCTGTCAAGTGGATCCACATGCAAGTGAGCTCTACCAATACATGTAGCGAAGCCAGGGGCTACGATCAGGTAAAATCAAGGACAGCGGATATACAGACCTAGCTCTGTGAGCTAATCCATTTCTGCTGCGCACAAGTGCCCGTACCTGGCCGAAGGTGGAGTAGAGGAACACAGGTATCTCAGCCACGGTCATGGCTAAGGCCTGCATGATGGACATGCCCTCTGCCCGACTGACGGACATCTCAGCTCCACCCTTCCCGCGGGTCCGCACGCAGGCTTCACATCCACAGCTCCGCCCTCGGGCCTTCGCGCCGCTGACGGGGGCCTCGTCCCTACAAACCCTGGTGTGTGAAGTCAGGTCTTTGGCTCCTCACGCTTCCATGGCTGATGGTCGGTGTTGCCTGGGAAAGGAGAGCACAGCACGTATCAGACCGACCGGTTGCCTTCGGAGTCTTTGCTTAAGCAAACAGTCTGACGCCCTCACATTTCAGCACACAATGGGAGTTGCTGAGCGAGGATGGAAGCTCACGCGAGGTCGGTCGCCTCCGCTCTGGCATTCCACAACGTGACTGGACACCGACGCCACAAAGGCGAAGAAGCCTTTTCTGATCACACGTGTGCAGGTTTTGCAGCTTGTAAACACAAGTTTTTGTGATGTCACAAGAGCAAATGTGTTTTAGCCAAAGATCTGATACATTTTCAATACGTTAAAATGTGCGGCCACGCGATCGGTTGGGAAACTGGGGTCTGCAGTCAGAAAGAAATGACCATTTCACACAATCTGCTACGTTTCCCTCATCTCACACGTGCAGACACATTGTAACGTGAACATTTCACTGTTTAAGGTCAAACTCGGCAGAGTCGTCATGAGCAGAAGCAGCTTCTCAGCACAAAACACTGCCCACAGTCAAACGAAGGAGTGAACACACACGTCGATTTTTATGGGTCACGTCAAAACATCGGATTGTGCAACATTTTGGTCAATGGATCAAGATCGAGTCATTGTTACACCTCTAATATACATATTTCGGCCCAAAACTGGGCCATTCACTGTACAGTTATAAGGGGTGTTTCGCTGCCCAGTACATGCATGAGAGCAGCCAATCAAAGCAGAGCTAATTATTTAAAGGCACAGTAAACCAAAAAAAGTGTTAGTTCATTCCTGAGGGTAAAGAAAAGATGGAAATTAATAACTGATACAAATTACACGAGCAGAGGAAAAATTAACACAAAAGGCCACTATTATGCCCACAAAATTTCTGACCAACCGGTGAATGGAGGACACAGGCCCTTTAAACCCACAGAGTTGAGTAATCGGGGCCGTCACATGCCAATCTGACCAAAAAAATCACAGTTGATGATGATCCGCCATCACTGTGATACACTGATCACTGGACTCAATCATCGGCCTGGTGAGTAGTGAAGAATGAGGAGGGAGGGCAAAGGTCATGCAGGAATGCAGACTGACCAGCCTTTTAAACAGAGCCAGGTGTGCAAAAGGTCCACCTCACCTTGGCCACGCAAGGTCAGGGCCACTGGAGCAGAAAAAAATAACATTTCCTATTGCACTTAGTCCTGCTGACAATGGCGGTGTCTCAATACCCAGTGTCCTGTCTAAACAGGCGACCTTCAATAGGGAGCCTCAGAGAGAAGAGAGGCAAGTCCCCTTGTTCCTTCAGCATAAATGAGGCTAGTGCAGAAAAAAAGACACCCAGGAGGGGTCCTATTAGTCTTTATTTAATAAGAGTATATGTGCTTATTAATACTGCTACTTACAGCAGTGCTGCTTAAGGTCGAAATGTGTATTTGGGACAAAACCGACGTCTCACAGCATAGCCAATTAGCCAGCTAGCACTTCACTAGCATCATCCGCCGTAGCCAGCCGTACCGAGACCGTGTCGAGCCAAATACATGTCTGTTGTACAGAAAAGGTGACGTTACAAAACGCTGACATGACCAGCAGGGTACCGCTTTAAAAATAAGACAAAAAAACCCAGAGCTCATACTCACTCTGTTGAACTGCTGCTGCGGCTGCAGAAGGACGTTCCCAACGACGCCGCATTTCACATACTAACCTCGCTTTGGTTGTGGACGGGGTACGGCTTGACTGACAACAGCGCCGACCAATCGTCGCGCTCGCTCGCTGATAATGGACCAATGGCGTCGTAGAGCAAACGGGCGGGATGAATCGACCGTAAGCGAAGCACGACTTTCGGTTGTTCATTCAGTTTTTCGACTCGGTTGATTTGTTTGAATCGATTGCACGATTCATTGATTTAATAGGTTAAAATTCACACTAATTATTCAATAAACAATAATCAATATTAAATAGGTAGTGTCAATAGTTGAAAATAATTTCTGGTATGGGGAGGCGCAGAGAAAAGGTATATTATAAGGTGGTGCTGTATCTTGTGAGGTGAAATTAGGGATTAGGCTTATTATTCGAATAATAATTTAAAAATAATGATAAAAAATGATAAGAACCCAGACAGCTGTATTTTTATCTGTGCAATATATTTAACTTATTCATAATGCAACACAATCACCGTGCAATCACTGAGTAATGTGCAATAATCTGTGCAATATCACTTTTACACTTTTATATTTGCTATATTTATTTCCATTTTAAAAAACGACTTGATTAAGGCTGGCTGTTGTGTGTATATAGTTACATTTAATGTAATGTAATTAAACATTTTTTGTTTTGTTTTATTTTGTTTTATGTATGTATTTTATTTTTTGGCGTAGGAGCTACAAACAAAGCTCGAATCATTTGGACCTGTGAATTGGTTCGAGGGACTGATTGAAAAGAACCGATTCTGACATGGAGACTTTTTGGGACCCGCTGGGGGGTTTAAATGACGAAATGTATTGCTTTTATGCAGTTGTTTATTTCCCATACAAATCCGAGTGCGTCTCGTTCCATGTAAATCGAACGTAAAACATTTTCTCTCTCTCTCTCTTTTTCTGACGGCGACTCCGGAACTAAGCGTCTCAGCCGCGTTTTTTACTACGGAACCAAAACATCGGCGTGCCGAAACTATGTAAGGATGCTAATTTCCTAAGCTAATTATTTTTGTCTTTAAAATATTCCCTGTTATGAATATTATTGGTCCAAAATAGCTTAATGATGCACCACAGTTGTATCGTCGGATGGTGGTGTATGTATGGTTTGGGTGTGTTGGTGGATTTGTTAGTATGAGGCTGTGGCTGCATTAGCATAACATTACTGTCTGTGAAGTGTTTCACTTAAAACTGCTCTTTAAAGCCTTTTTTTAGAGGGGAAATGTAGCTTCGGGGCGATTTAAGGTAGCATAATATTCAAAGAAACATTATTTGTTCTAATTAACCTCTGATTTACCTGGAAATGCACCAGTGGGTTCATACTAATGCAGCAAGGCTCTTTGAGTCTTTAGCTGCATTAGCAACACTGTCCCTGTTTATTACTAAATCCAACTGTTGCAGCTTCAAAAAGAAACTAAAACAGCCTTATTAGTATTCTATTTTATCTATTTATCTTTTATTAATTTTTTTACTTGTATAATGCACTTTCTTTATTTTCATGCTTATTCACCTTTTAAAGACTTTAATTTTAATGCCTACCACTGTAAAGTACATCAAATTACCTCTGTGTAAGATAATGTGCCTTGCCTACATGTAACTGGACACTTGCTTTATCTTATGCTTTCTGTTGTTTTTACTTTATTTTCACTGTTCTTGTGTATAGGTGGGAACCATGATTGTGCTGAAGGTTTCAACAGGACATGAAGTCTCTGGTAGGGTGCTCTTACTACACCTTAATCAAGCGTTACACTACTTTTCCAATCTTTTATTGTCCCTGTCTCGAGGTTTTTTTTTCGGAACATGTTGCTGGCATCAATTCAATTAATAGCAAACATTTATCACAGTGCTGAGCCTTCCTAATCCACAGCTTGACACTAAATCATGGAAAGTGTGCATGCTGTTAGTAGGTGGATGGGCTGTTGGAAAGTTCTGACATCCAGCTGAAACATCTCTTTTGCCTACACGCAGAAGCTCCGCTGGCTCTGTCTCCTCGTCATCACACTCTCGCTGGTGCTGTGGTACAGCCATGTAATCAGAACAGGAGACGCTGCTGTCAGCCCGGGTCTCCATGGATATGAGCGGATTCCGCCTTCTGCAGCTTCAGGTTTGCAAGTAAGTTGTTCTTTTATTGTCTTGTCATTAGCTGCTAATTGTCGCCACTTTTGCACAACAGCAGGAAGTGACTGTGACTATAAAAGCAGCGTTTGGGACTGAGCCATTCTACCAGCAAGCTCATCTCTACCAGATCACATCATCATGTTTGTTGAAGACTTGTTCTTCTTGCCTTTGAGGAAGTACATTTACATACATTTATTCATTTGGCTGACGTTGGGCAGTGATGACCTAGTGGTTAGGATCCTGCCTTTCAGACCTGAAGGTTGCAGGTTCGAGTCCCGGCCTGGTCACTACTGAGGTTCCCTTGAGTAAGGTCCCACTACACTGCTCCCTGGGCGCTGTTGGTAGCTGCCTACTGCTCCACGTGTGCACGTGTGATGGGTTAAATGCAGAGTTCGCATTTCGTTGTGGTGTTTGAGTGCTTGAGTGTGTTCACGTCCACTTCTACTTCCTACTATTTTGATGGTTAATCTGGCACACTGGGACCTCAGTCCAGCTCCTACCCAATGAGAGAGCTGAAGATGCTACGAGGCTAATGTGGCTAATGGAAGCTTGTGTACACAATTAGCGTTCTTCAGACCGGCTGCTGCTGCAGTAACGACCTTTCTCTTTGTGCCGTGTGCTCAGTACCTGGCGCTCCACTGTGGCCACTGTGCCGTGGTGTCCAGCTCGGGCCACATGCGCAGCGGAGGGCGGGGTGGTGAGATCGACGGACACGAGTGCGTGATCCGCATGAACGCCGCGCCCACATGGGGCTTCGAGGCCGACGTGGGCAACCGGACGAGCCTGCGCGTTGTGTCGCACACCAGCGTCCCCCACCTGCTGCACCGCGAGGACGCGTTCTTCAGGCACGAGGCGGACACCCTGTACGTGGTGTGGGGACCCGACCGGAACATGAGGCAGGACGGGAAGGGCAGGGTGTTTAACGCACTGATCAAACTGGCCAGGAAGTACCCACGCACACACATCTACGCGGTCAGCAGGGAGAAGGTGCTGTACTGTGACCGAGTGTTTCAGGACGAGACGGGCAAGAACAGGTGACGCCGCACACCTGCACACCGGTGCACACCAATCAGCCATAAAATTAACACCACTGACATGTGACGTGAGTAACATTGACTGTCCAGCTATTTCATTACAGTGCCACGTGGGGGTGGGGAGGGGGGGTAGATTAGGCAGCAAGTAAACGGTCAGTTCTTGAAGTCGATGTGCTGGAAGCAGGAGCGTAAGGATCTGGGTCACTTTGACGAGTGATGTTCTAGACGACGGAGTCCGAGCGTCTCCAGAACGGCAGGGGTGTTCCAGGTGGGCAGTAGGATAACTGGTGAATCAGTGGTCGTGGGCGCCCAAAGCTCGCTGATGCATGAGGGGAGGGGTGTGAAAAGTGACGCTGACTCTGATAGAAAGGGGTCAGAACACACAGTGCGGCACAGTCAGAGCAGGTGTTTTAGGAGTATTAGGCAGGTGGTCTTAATGTTATGGCTGATTGGTGTATATGTCTAAAACTCAATGCAAATACAGAGACATTGTATGTTTTAGCCAAGACATGTTTGGAGTCCACATTGTGCTTCTTCCCTTTTAGAACTGGAGCTGTGAGGCTAATGTTGCGAGAACTAGGCGTCAATAGTCACCCAAAGGTTTTTTTTCTGTTCCCAAATCACATCACCCAATCACATCAAGCCCTTCGTTGTAATGGCAGGTTTTTATGGCGGCTGTCTCATATGCAGTCATCTGATCTGAGATCAGCCCTCTCCAGCCCTGGTGTTGTGTGAAATGGCAGCGTGTAAGTAAGTTTTTGTTCATTTTTACAGCTTGCAGTAAGTCCTAGTGTGTCCTAAGCCACGCCCACAAGTCTGCTCCACCTGAACGAAGAGCTGGATGCAGTTTGAGTCGACTGAGAGATGTTTTGGGGAGGTATTGACAGAAAAGGTTTGGGTGACTTCACTTCCGGTTAGCGGGCAGTGGAGGCCTAGTGGTGAGGACGTCGCCCTTGTGAACTGAAGGTCGCAGGTTCGAGTCCCTGGGCTCCACTG
>JBBPDA010000025.1:4641024-4660411 GCA_037974385.1 Arnoldichthys spilopterus | reverse complement strand
AAATGTTACGAGTGATTAAGAACAATGTACATTGTGGTCTGAGTGCAGGCAGGTGCTCCGGCAAGACTCGCTATGACCGCATAACTAAAGGGGAGACCTAGAAAGACGCACAGACATGGGAACAGAACGTCTGCTTTCAAGTTAACAAATCACAACAATATCGTATCTTGGCCCACTGCATGATAACATCTTGTCACCTCTGTGGCAATTTGCACCCCTCAAGCTTTGTAATTGTCCGCATAATAAAGAAGAAATGACACTCACCACGCAGACCAGCAGAGTTTACATGCCTACTCAGACACTGATGCAAAGAGACCAATAAAACTATGTTTCAGTAGGTCTCGTTGCACTATTGGCAGTGTGTGTCTATAGTTTGGTTCAGGCTGTGGATCTTTAATAAGCTTCAAGATTTAAATTTATGGATTTCTCTGCTAAGTTGTAGTTGCTGTTGCAGGAAGTAAGAGTATGGAGAGGCAAACAAGAGGTTTGCATAGAAAACAAACCATGTATGCAAACTGCATAATGCAAACTGGTTAAAGATGTGAGGATATTATTCAGCAACCTGTACACAGAAACTTGCACACTATAATACTGAGATATTTTACTAAGGCTGTGTAATATTGTCTTGTCGACTGAAAATCAGTCAGTAGCTGCATGCTAATCTTTGTTTATTTTTACAGCCCTACTTGCACGCGCTTCCAAAATGTATCAGCCTTTTCTCTTAAACACGAATTAATTTGGAATGGAATACATTTGTAAATGTAATCGTCACTTGCAAATGGACTTTTGAGTGAAGGGCAGAACAAATTTAAGCATGAGATTGAACTACCGTGAACCACAGAAGGGAGTCAAAGCAAAATTTGCATATATGGGATGGCAGAGGTTGGAGTAATTATGAGCAGGTATTTCAGACATGTTGACCACAAACACTGCCTACTCGGGTAATATTCTGAGGCTGGAAGGCGTCTGTTCATGTTCAAATCCAGTTCTCTTAAATGCTGTTTGGTTCTAGGTAACTTTATGACAGTACAGCTATTTCACACTGACTATTTATCCAGCATGGGAAGCACTACATAGAGACCGCTGCCTTCAGTTTTGGACTTGGCCTATGACTTCACCCAATCCAATGAATACAAGCTGAGTCTTGCAGTAGGGGAAGTGAGACACACTTTCTGAAAAGTTTATTGCATGGGCTTGCACGTGTACAATTTGCCGTACAGTATCTGATTTGAACGCTGAAGAGGTGGAGCAAGTGTCCAAAGTACATTATGAATCACTACAGTTTATCTTGAGAGAAGGAGGGCGGGGTACTGCTGTCATTATCTCTTCACTGTTTTGGTTCATTCTCACTCTCTTGCTCACCTTTGTGCATTCTTTCACTACTCAAACCTTTATTGTTATACTGAATCCAAAAATCCCTAAGAAGCGAAGGAAGTGCAATTTATTAGACTCATTTTGAAGTCTCAGCTCTGACTTTTGACGTGACAAACCGGTTTAGGTAGAACTCGATTAGAAATAAACACACGCAGCCCTCTGCCAGTACTTCCCTTTCTGATGCAGAATGCAAGGAATGTTCTCCTGACACACCCATTGTGAAGGACACCCAGCTGCAAACATACAGGAGCAAAAAAGTTAAACAACAAAGAAAAAGGATTTTGTGTGGAATTATGAGAAGGAAAATGAGAAGAACTTTCAGATGAAATCTGAGCAATATGAAGCTTGGCCACATTATTTTTTTTAGTTTTTTAGAAGGTGACATTTGGACTAACAATTGCTCACTGTTTCCTGGCCACCGAATACCCTGCAGATTCAATAAAGCAGCCTTGTTGCGGATGAAGACCCATAACAGATTACAACAGGATAAGCTTTCAAATGATGCGATAACCTACTTAAAGGGAGCTGACTTCAAAAAGTCAGCTTTCTGCCTTTCTCATTATGTAAGTGTCTACTCCTCTTGAAACACTCTGTCAATCTCTGACAGCTCAGTTACTTGTGCTGATAACCCACTTAAGTCATTTCTACGCAAATCATGGAAACTGTTCTTATGTTAGCAACGTTGAACTCCTAGTGTCCTGGTTCCCTTCCTTCTATTGCTTGGTTCTGATGAGGTCCTGAAAAGTTCTAACAAACTGCATATGGTTATGAAGGCAGACTAAACAACACAAGCTAGTTTTCATTTACAACTTTGTTACAACAATTTTTTAAATTTCATTTGGAGATACAACTTGGCTTTCCAATATACTGGAGAGGACTGATCTTGGATCAGGTTCCAGCATTTTTTTTTTTTTTTTAAGATTCTAGATCAGCGTTCCTACACTTGAAGTGGTTTGTAAATATAGACACTGTTTTCTAAAATAACAGCCGGCAGTGTTCAGCTACACAGTGAAGTCATAGAGTGTCCTAAACAACATCCACATATTTGCACCACCTTAAGACTTGGAGCTGGTTGGGGATGTAGTTGTGAAAAAAATCTGAGTGACTATTGATTTAGTTAGCAACATTAGCATTGTGGCTCCAGTGCTAAGTAGCATAGTTTGGATTTCCAAGCATGTGTTCGCTGATTAACTACATCTGGGTTAAGTGGATAATTGGGGAAAACTATTCCTTAAAATCACAGAAATTTAAGAACTACTTTTATTTTACTAAATAGCTTCTTGTTTTCAGCCAAATTTATCCAGCATTGCCCATCTGATTTGCTATGATATTCTTCTTAGTATTTACTGTTTTTAGCAGGCTTTGTCCTATGTTGTAGTGGATCAATCAAAGCTTTTCTTTAGTAGGGTTTGTTTTGGCAGTTTTGAACACTCCATCTGTACTTGTGCACATCAATCAACTGAACCTCGGGCCCGTTTCCGAGTGAACCCTAGTCCAGTTCTCTGCTGATGGTAAAAGAATTAGGTGTAAAAGAAAAAAGTTAAACTTTTTGTTCCATTGTCAGTTTTAACGACTGGTGAACTAGACCATTAAAGCATTACCCTTGTTGTGTCTTGCACTGCAGTGTGTTATTTTAGGGGACCTATCCCATTCAGAAGGGATATACAAGATTTGCTTTGTGGCCTTGATGAGTAAGTGTAAGTAATTGCTTATTCTCTGATCACAGAGAAGAGGTGCAGCAACACTTAAGCAAGTCACCACTAGAAAAAGAACAAAAGTAGCCCTGAATCTGGTCCCTTAGTGCACCTTGCTGATCTCAGACCCTGTGTGAACCTGTTGCGTCTGTTTGAATCTCACAGCTCAATGGAATCCTGTCTGACGGCTTTGCCACACCTCTGTTTTTGGCAGCATGGGACCAAGCCGAAAGAGCTAAAGTGTAAATTTGCATGCAACACTGGCTCACAATCACATTAATCAATCTACAAAGTGACAGCTAAAACAACCCTAACGCTTTGAGTCCAGTCAAATGTAAAAGAATTAAAATGATATTTTGGGCCTCTTCTGTGAAAGTGTTGTTTAATAAACATGGCTACCTATAGTTCATATTTAATCTTTTCATGTTGCAGCATATTCAGGTGAGGGGGAATGTGGTTATGAGTGAGACAAGTTAAATGGCCCATTTCATACTGGAATGGCAGACTGTGCTGTTTTAGTTATTAACAGGAAGGCTTGTGGTGTTCATCACCCAGTGCATAGATTCAGCATAGCTAGGCATGTATTTAGGTTTGTAAGACTGCATAGCTGAAAATGTAATGTGCTGTTGCATAATTAAAGACCTTGTTCAGGCTTTTCTTGTGTTTGGTCAGTCAGCACTGAAGTACCCACAGGGCTTCTAGTAAAACCTTCTTTTATTACGTTTGGTGTGATGTTCCTCATCATAGGCAGAGATATGTAAAACCAAACAAAATTTGCACAGTTTTCCTTACCCCAGTTGTAGTCCGCCAATAATGTGTGGTGTCGGACTCTTGCTTCTTAACTTTCACAGTGAAGCTATAAGGTTAATGTAACTAACAAGTAATAGATGCCCCAACAATTAACAGTAAGCTGATTGCATGTGTAATTTAAACTGCTGGCCTAAATCATTTTGCCACAAACTGTTGAGTTGCTAATCTCAAACAAACTTTGAGACTGTTTTTTTTTAAATCCATTTTTATAGGTAGCAGTGTGCCATAGTTTTACACCAAGCTGTTGCTTTAACATACTTTTTTGTCTTTCTACATTCACTTAGTAGCATACGACTGGTTGTATAGCCTTTGCTTTATCATCGTGAAATGTGTATGATAACTGTATCTTTTACAACACTAGATGTTTTCTATAAAGTCCATATTGTATCTAATTCTGAATTTTAGTATCTGGGTACATAATTGCTCCATGATGAATAAGCATCCCCTACTTTTCTCTTTGTTTAGCCAGAGGTAGTGGATTCCAGCAGCGTGCATTCAGAGATTGTGAATATAGATTTAAAGAACACCCTGAAGACTGAAGTGAAGACTGAGGTGGTGGAGCCACTGGCCAAGCTGGACACTCGCTTCTTTGGTGAACTCCTTGCTGAGGTGTACCGCAAGAACTCAGACATTTACAGCTGCATTTCTGAACATGTGGCCAAAATACGTGGAAGGTACAAATATTTAAGTGTTTCCTTTTTGTCTAGCAAAGACTTCAGGTGGTAAATGAGAGTTGCAAATTTTCATTGATGCATTTTAAAGGTGAAAATACAACTGCACAGTTTTGAAATATTAGAATAAATTATAATCAATAAAAATAAAAGACTTTTCACTTACAAAAATGTCCAAATGTTTTGTTTTAAATCCAGTACTGTGTAACTAAGTTTTTTTTAACAATTCTAAATCTTACAATAAGGTAATAAGCACAAATTCGACTTTTGTGAACTCTTAAGGTGAAAATCTTGATCAGGGAGAAAAAATGTAATGCATCTCTTGGATCAGCCATTCATTTGCAGTTTGTTTTATTACTAATGCAGGATGCTACTGTAAAATGCCTTAATGGCCAGATTGGTTACCACTTTGCTCATTTTTGAAAGTTCGAAATGATCAATAATCACACCCTGCTGTCTAAGCCATACAGTCCCTTTGGGAATGCATAGTGTTTGCAGTATCTCGCAATCACAGAAGCTATTATCTCTGTTAGCTAAGACAATCTTATCTATACTCTGCAAAGAAACAGACATGATAATAATCTTTGAACACCAATAGCTGTGACTCCTTTAAGAATCCAATTCACCAAACTGAAACCTCTCCCTTTTCCCAAAACTTCTGTGAGTAACAACAAGATAAATGATTAACAGGTTAAACACAGGTTTTTTTCACTATACCAGCTGCCTGTTTTTTGTTCATTTGGCTGCCAGTGTGCCACAACTCATGCTCTGTCTTGTTCTCTCCCTCAGAAAACACCTGCTGGACCCCACCATTGATTATAAGGTAGGGAGTGGCAGCTCAAACAGGCTTAGCAACACCTCAGTTTTATTTATAAGGAGTTGCTGAGGTCACAGTTAGATTTAACATTATGGTTTACATAAGCAATGAAATAACAGATAAACACTTGCTCCCTAATATATCCCTCTCCCCTGACAGGTGCCACTGTAATGAAATAACTAGATAGTTATTGTTATTACCTTTGGATGTCTGTGGTGTTAACGTTATGACTGATGTCAGAGAATACCTGTCTTAAACACTGAGTGTGTGCATGTGTTCCTGTGTGTGTATGTTTGTACCTGGGACAGGTGGAGAGAGAGGAGATAGAGGCCCTTATTCCCAAAGGATTATCTGAATTGACAAAGCAGCAAATCCGCTACCTCCTACAGGTGGGTATTTTCAGTGTGTGTGGTAGTGTGATCACAGACCTGATGGAAACAGTCAGTGTCAGTGCTCCTTTTCAACCACACCCTATTCT
This sequence comes from Arnoldichthys spilopterus, assembly GCA_037974385.1. NCBI lineage: Eukaryota > Metazoa > Chordata > Actinopteri > Characiformes > Lepidarchidae > Arnoldichthys > Arnoldichthys spilopterus. The sequence continues at coordinate 4,654,567 of JBBPDA010000025.1, read as the reverse complement.
CAGTCAGCCCCACCTTTAGTCTCCTGTGTAATAATAATAGCATTTGTTTAGTCTTTGCTGCTATAACCATAACAAAACAGTTTCTGCAGGTACATAGATCACCCCCCTGCCCCCCTGTGTCTCTGTCTCTATCTAGACTCGTCTGACCGCTGATAAAACCATGCGCCTTCTTCTCACCACCTTCAGCAGCCTGAGAGAAGAGTTGGTGCATATGCAAGATGATCTGAGGGTAAGATTGGTTCTGCCTGTCATTGTTTTTTTATTTTTATTATTATTTGTATTTTTTTTGTACTACTGAAATAAACATTTCTTTATTATAATTATTAGCTTTAATGATGTGGGAAATTTTAAATAAACTTAAATAAAGCCTGGGAATATTCTGCACAAGTGCAGCCTGAACTAACCCAAAGTATCAGTTTTAAAATAACAGAGATAAAATTCTGTAGTCATGTGAAAAAATAAGTACATCTTTTGTTTATTTTTTTCAACATATTTGAACAAACAAACTTTATCTATTTATCTAATTAATTAACAATTGTTCTTATTTGTACATATATGACTGTATAACTGAACCAGAGGCTTAATGAACCCATATACACCTTAAAATGAGTTTCAAATCTGTATTGGATCTGTATATACTTTGGCAGGATTCTTTTTTATTAAAATACATACTTAGTAGAGATGTGCACTGCTATGAAATTGCATAAATTGCATGAAGTCCATAAACCAGCCTGTAACTGTGGTAGTGAGTAGTCTGAACTTATTTCCACATACTAACAGACTCCCTCTACTTAACACACTTGGGCAGATGTTACAAAACAAGAGTGAAGATCTGCTATTACCTTTCCACTAACCCAACACACCCTTCTCCTCATAATTTTTGTGATATTTGCTCACTCCTCAGAATTCCAGAGCTATTGCAAATGAGGGAGGGAGAGAGAGGGTGGTGGAGAAAGAGATAGAGAGCAATATCTTTACCTCAAGGAGTTTATCCTAATGGTTCAACATAGAAATAAATGAATAATACACATATTTATGTTCTATTCTGTATGCCATTTTATTTACACCAACGAATTGTGGGTGTGTTCACATTAAGCATTCATGGTTCAAATGTTCAGCTGATTTACCATAAGCAGTTACTAAACCAACATTTTCTAATATGTGTCCATATGTGTATGCTTGTGCATGCATGTCAGGTGGAATATCTTGTTCTAGAAAAGCACAAGATTAATCATCGCAGCAGCAGTGTTGTTTAGGATCTTTGTGTTGTTGCCAAAAATTTCACCTCTCTCGCTCTAAGCTAAAGATGTTCATAGCTTCACTGGTATGTATATAAGACAAACAATTTTGCTCACAGGTTGTGCCATCCACAAATATTTGGAAAAGCTTATTCAGTTAAGTCAGTTGCGCAAGTTATGTATCTGTATACAAACATGTTTTTAATATTTGGATTCACTTCCTATGTTAACATTTTTATTTTATATACAACAGTTACTTAATTAGTGTGTACATGAATATTACAGAATATTTTCCAAAAGGCATTTTTTAAATGTATTTAGTAGGGGTGCATTGATGTGGGATTTGTAGGCTGGTTCCCCATGTACATATCTGCCAATCATGTACATATGATACTGATGCAACACAAAAAACATTTTTAAAATTGTAAAAACTTGGACTACATCTGCCTGAACTACAACAAGAGAACTTTCATTAGGGCTGCGATATATGAATAAAATGTAAATGTTGCAATTATATCACTAATGAACGGAAAAACATTGTAATTACAATACGTAAAGAGTCCATAACACGCTCCTCTAATGAAAAAGGCCTGAAGTATGTTGGTATTGTTAAAGCTTCACAATGTATGTACAATCTGTTTTCAAACCAAGGTTTTACGTCACAAAACCCAAATTTATTTTTTATATATATCCTTATTTAAACTACAGCATTTTAGCCCAGCACCTTCACATTGAAGTTCTAAGAAGTTTTGTGTTTGGTTTAAGGCTCATTTGCATGTTTCTACCTTCTGTAAAGCAGTAAAGCAGAGACCAGTTTTGCAATAACGATGTACAGACATATTGTGCAGTCCTACCTTGCATGTAACTTCTTTTTTTCTTTAAGCTTGAAAGTGAAGTAAAATCAGAAAAAATAGTATTTTAGTCAAGGAATCCAGCGTCAACTACACATGCTGCTCTTCAAGCATGATAAATGCGTTATTAAATATAGGTTGTGTGTGTGTGTGTGTGTGTGTGTATATCAGTTATAATATATAAATTCTGGATAATAATTTAATTATAACTTAATTCTCAATGCTGTACAGCTTTCTAAATAATTTCAGAATCAATTATAGCTATGCTTATCGATCTGGACACATGCAAATTAGATCTAGAATGGCTTACTATGCAAGACTAATTAGTATTTAGTATTAGCTTCTAAATAAAGTATTATCTCTACACTTTTCTTTATACATAGTAGCCCTTATTTAAACCAGTTGCTTAGAAACAAATGCCAATTGAGCATCTCTTATGATTTATGAACCCGAGTTATGTATGAATGTAAAACAATTTGTGATTAAAGCACAGCTGATTAATCAGCTTCTATGTCAAAACAACTAAATATGCACTGCCCCCTTTTTCCATTTTATTTTGTAAAATGACACACCCCTGTTTACCTTTATATACTTAATGTTTACATCCAACACATCCTTATTCATGCAGAAACCCAGCAACAGGAAAAAATTTAGCAAGCTCATGAGCCGGTTGCCATCCTCTAAGACAGATCTGCATCAAGATCCCCTCCTCATGCCCCCAAGTTAAAGGTCAACATTAGCAGATGTTAACGAAGCAGTCTGTCTGAAGCAAATGTCTACAGTGTGAAACCATTTGAAAGATGAAAAGGGAAAATGAAAACAGATTCTTCTAGGTGACACTTTAGTTGAACCCTGCAGTAACCATGCAATAAACAAGTCCTGACAGATGCCAATTGCTGTCATGACTTTTCATGTTACTATTAAAGGTAATGTGTCATTGCATTTACTGTAATATCTGATGTCATGAAATTTAATTTAGTGTGACATGCAATGGCATCAAACATGGTAGCATCTATCAAAACAATTACCAGTAATGCAAACATGACACAGTCACATTAATGGACATAATATATCATGACAACTCATGACAGCATATGGCATTTGCCATGACCTGTTTACAAAATGGGTAAGTCAGTTGTATATAGCATGCACTTCAAGCGTCACCTACCTTTTATCCATATTTCCAGGATTCAATGTGTTTTGGGGCTACTTACTTCTGGTTAAAATGTTAAACTGACTACACATAAAAAGTCTAAATTAATGCCAATGTGTTCGTGTGTCTTTGCGTGTGCAGCGCTTAGAGAGTGAAAAAGAGGAGCTGGAAAGAGACCTAACCTTTAAGGCTGAACAGGCACAGCAGTATGACCGATTACTAGAAGCTGTACGTGAGAACAACCGACAGCTACAGGTATGCGCATTCATCTGTCACCACTGTACATGTAACACAGTAAACCAGGGGCTATAATTTAGAAAGGAATTTTTACAATGAAAGGTTTACACTTCAGATACTTCAGTATTTCTAAATGTCGCTGCTGAGGCCTTTATTAAACTTACTCATGCCCATTTAACCACAAGGAACTCGGTGACAGAGATTTGTTCCGTGCTCATATACAATAATACATTTCTCTCTCTATTATTATATCAGAGCTCTCTGAAAGAGAGCAGCTGCACACAGCGCACTCTCGAGACTCGGCTCATGAGCAACCACAGCATGGACTCCAGTAAGGACTTCCGCATTAAGGAGCTGGAGGGCAGCAAGAGGGCTCTGGAGCAGGAGAACGAGCTGCTGCGTAAGAAGGTAAAACCTGAGGATGGATTTTAGTAATCGCTGTACAGCACACAGTAACATATGTGCTATCTTTTCTTGCTTTCTAACTTACAAATGACTTGAATGCATTTTGCATAAAAATGCTGTCATTTGTCTGTGTTATCATGAACATGAGCACTGCTGGAGACAAGAAAACTGGTCACTGGACACCACAGGGTGAAGACAAATATCATACATGAACAGACTAATCGAAACGAAACAAAATGATGAAAAGTACATTGTACATTACACTGTACATTAAGAGTTTACACTGCATTACATTACATCAAGATCTGAATTAACTCATAAACTGCAAAGCTGCTTTTTTTTGGAGATGGGAGATTTTTGTTGGTTGTTTTTGTTCCCACAGAGACTATATATGGAAAATATATATTACCTCACACCGACAATGTATTAAACCAAATGTGTGTCTGTGTTTGTTTCAGTCGGAGGGGCAATGCAGTACTTCCACCCTGCACAACAAGACACAGGAACTTTCCAGACATTACGAGCAGATGTTAAGCACTCTACGGGAGGAGAAGGAGAAAGAACTAAAGAGCATGCGGGTGAGGCCAGCCAGGAGCTTCTGCTGCCTGAGATAGTTAAAATTTTTTATATTGTTACTTGTAAAATTGCTGAATTTACAGGAGAAGTTTTAGGAAGATTGAAAGTGTACACTCCCAGTTAAAGGTTTAAGGACACATGGTTTTTCCAAAAATAACTCAAAAACCTCTAGCATGAAAGCCCCCTATAGATTACCTGCAGGCGCTTTTATTGTTAATAATCTGTTGAAACTCTGGTTGGTTATCAACAGTGTATCAACAACTTTTGGATCAACAAAAGAAAGTACAATGGACTCTCCAAATAAAGTGTTGCGTACTTTTGTGGCCAATTTTTTCTCCTATTGCCAGAATTCATTGCCAGTTTTTGCTGGCTAGCACGGTTTCACTCCTCACAAACAATGCTACAAAAATGGCATGGTGACCGTTAACACATGCTTCCTCCCAGTCATGTGAAGCCACTGCCACTTATGCAATGTTGTTAGACAGTTGAAAGTGCTAGGAGGAGACTAAGTCTGTTACGAGGGCTAACAGATGCCTGTGTAGGCTAGCACTGATTAGAGGAGAGGGAGGTCCATCCTACCCACCCTAAGCGAATGAGGTCAGAGATGGTAAGGGATTTGGTTTTTTTGCCTGTGAGAAGAAGGCAAGCCCTGGTCCACACTGTAGAATGTTTAAAATTATAACTGATGTTGAAAACATGAGAGATTTCCCTGATTTTTTTGTTCTTAGCTGTCTTTCGACCATCAAAGGCCCTACATGGCAAGAATTGTCCAGAACAAATCACCATACACACTTTTAAATTACCCTATTCAATCGGTCCAGTCTCTCAGAACCTGAGATCTCATAGACCACTATGATCTTCTAACCACATATGACTTTAGAATAAAACAAATGTGGAACTTGAGAGCAAGACACAGATTTCTGTGGTTTTTACTTGTGCATTCAGCATCACAAAAGTGAAGGAATTTTTATTTTATAAGTATTTTTAACAATGTCAATTAGAAAAAATACATTTTACCACCACATTACAGGATGGTGAGTTGTAAATAATGCATGTGTTTAATATTCATGATCTGAAATGCTAACACCATAATTGGACTGGGAGTCGAACAGCGGGGTCAAAATTGGGTCATGCACAGTCAAACATCACAAGATAACCTGGAAGATAACCTTTGTTACTGTATGTAGGGGTGAATCTGCCGTAAAATTTGCAGGAAATTATTTAAAAAAATAATTTTATTGGTTTTTATATTTTAGAAATATATATATTTTTGTATATACGTTTTTTTAAATACACCAATGTCGAGTTTAATATGTTCATTTATTACAAACTTACAAATATGTGAAGTTCAATAAAGCTAAACATTTTAAAAAGCTAGGTTTCCTCTTATGAAAGGCAGTGTTTGAAAGATATTTTCATACAGTTACATGTAAACCTTTGCTCGGTACTTAATTGTGTGAATGAGATTTTTATCTAGGATCTTGCGAGTAGAGTTTGTCCTACCTCACTATCTTAGCACATGTCTGTGTCTGTGTGTATGTGTGTTTGTGTGTGTGGTTGTGTGAATGTGAGACAGTCTCAGCTGGTGAAAATCCAGACAGAGTTCACTACAGAGCGATCCAGTGATAAGAGCCTGCAGCTAAAAATTACAGAGCTGCTGACCACACTGGAGCAGCGCGAGTCTGTCATAAGGCGCCAAGAGGAGGTCAGACACAAACACACACACTTTACTGCGCTGCTGTGTATTCATCATGGATCATGTTCCCTTGTTCTTATCTGTCTAAATGTTTGTTTGGTTTTTTTGTGAGTGTAATATCAGTGATCAACTTTCCCAGTTACAGCTGCAGTTGAGTCATTTGATGCTAATGTGCATTTATGTAGATATTCTTATATAATATTTCATGATCTCATATTATGCATTCATAATGCAGTACTGTCTCTGCACAGGCCAGTTGAACAAAGCTAAACCATGTTTTCTTCTGATTGAAATTTGGGTTTAATGCAATCCCCAATACGTTTTACCAAATTGGGTTTTTCTTTATACATTTTTTAATTGTTCCCTTCAACAAGGTCAATGTGTTTGATAGTCCTTACCCCTAGAGTGCTTCCTCTCCTTAACACTTTTGACCTTTGACCCTGGTGTGCTCTCAGGAGATCAGACGGCTCCAGCAGGAGAAGAGTGACAGTTCTAAGAATGTTACAAAGACCATAATTACCAAAAGGTGAGCGCATATGTATGGATAGGAATAGGTAAATGGGTCAGAATTTGTGTGCTAGGACATGTTTAAAGTAATAGTACATGTTTTGCATATGCAGAAATGCAGTTTGTAACTATGCTTATGTATGTGTTTTGGTATACTTCTTGCTTTTTACATTATATGCACTATTCTCCATCTAAAACCATTCTAGATTTGCATATCCTATTTAATGCTTTTTTTTTGTTTACAGAACATATGTGTTGTCTCTCTGATCCAGCTTGCTTTGCTGTAAACTAGTCCGCTCTTTTGATGTAGAACGCTCTATGGATTTGACTGAGCTAAAGAACCACTCTTAAGCTTTGCCTCTCTTCTCACTTGTGCAGATACAGGAATCAGTATCCTATACTGGGCCTGCTGAGTGATGACTACCAGGCCACATCACCTGTCAAGGAGGCTAAGACTATAGTCATCGAGAGGACAGGCGAGATGATCAAACAGGTAGCGTAGGATGTGACTCTGGACAGGCATTTATGAATGCTCTGATACCTGGGACACAGGAAGATGTTTCAAGTTAGCGCTGCTGAAATTTTTAAGCAACATATAGTGTAAAGTGATGTCAGTTAAAATGAGGTTCCCATTCTGTACTAACATGTTTTATGTATAACCTGCTATAACCTGCAAAAGATGACTACATATACATTAAACTGACATAAAACACTGATGCACAACCTAATGTCTCTGCTCTCTCTCATATTGGATGAACAGTTATGCAAAAGGCTCAGCAGTGACCAGTCAAACTGTTAATACATGGAGGTGGATTGTTACACAGTACAGATTCAACACTTGAATGCACACAGAGATATAATGGTTGAAATACATCTAGTGTATTCAAAATGAGGAATATTTCTATTTTAGATTAACTATTGAGGTTTAAAGATAATATTAGGCCAGTTTAGGACTCAAATAAACCTATTGTTGTTTTAATGTAACTTTTTTTTTAGCGACTCCCCAAATTCAGTTCGGTTCACTGTAATAAAAAAGCATTCATTTAAACTGTGCATGGCTACTGGAGATTTTGGAAATATATATGAATAAAACAGAAAATAAAAATACCAACCTTAAAACAAGCACACAAAGCAGGTGTCTACACTCAAATGTTCTGCAGTTTTTAATATTGCCTGCATAATGAGGATGATACAGCCCCTTTAGCAGTCCTACCTCCTGTGTCCTTGTTTTATCTTGAGTTGACAAAAATACCTCAGTAACAGTAGTAGCTACCTGAAAAACCTTGTTGGCTAAAGTATCAGTTGATAAGGGAAGAAGAACTTTGTCTCTCCTACCATGTGTTGTTATGATTAATAATTCAACTGTTTTCTTTAGCACCTGTGGTGGATATTTCTGTGCCAAGATTTGAGTGCCTGAAGTCTACAAGGGCTAAATTGTACTTGCTAAATTCTGTGCAGTTCATCATCTGACTGAGTTACATAGCAGATTGTGAGAGAAACCTGAGAAAACCTCCATATTGCTCATAATCTCTACATGACAAAGCTGTTTGACTGCCCAACATTGTAACTGTTCTCCGTTTTGCTTTTGGCCTGAGTACCAGAAGAAAATGAGTATTTTTTTTTATGTGAGATTTTTGTCTGGGAAATTAAATGATGTACTGTTAAACTGTCATGAACACTGTGCTCTGTTCTGTTTTGGGCAGGAAATCATTACCACGCCCTAAAGAAAATGCTTCTCTCTGACAGGAATGAACACGAGGAACATCCAGAAGCCTCTCCCCTCCATCCCAACACCTTCTTCCCTCCCTCTCCCCCTCCCTATCCCTTGCTTTCTCGCCTTCTCTGCATGCTGTCCTTCCAGTTACTCCAGGGCTCTATAGAGTGGTGGTGGTTCTGACCTTAATGTGGAGTCTATTATGGGTGTCCGAGCATCCAGAAGCACATTTTATTGGTGTGGAGGCCCACATTTTTTTCAACTGCTTTACACTACCAGAAGACATAGGATTTAGGTGCATTGTTAGAGCTCTAGTAATGCATTTACTATTTCTGCAATGGCCTGAGGTTCAGGTTATAGCTCACCAAGGTCTTGTAATGGTGTTGAAATTGCTTTGAGCCACCACAACCCTACTAGCTTCTGGCAGCACTACTGTAAGCATGTATGTAAGCACAGACAGTGTACACTGTAATGTGACCGTATCTGTACCTTGCTTTGGTGATATTGTATCATGTAAGGATGACGGTTATGTGCCTTGGTTACTTTTAGGGCTGGGAAGATTTTGAAAAATTAGTGAATAGCTGCAGAATAATCAACAATTATCGATAAATATTGCATTTTTTGTATGTAAAATATAAAAACAAGGTTTTTAACACACTGCTTATTTTATTAAATAAATTGTGTATATTTAACAATTACATTCAGTAAAATCTCCAACAGTTCCCATTTGTTGCAGATGAGGATGAGAAAGCCCAAGGCATTTTCACACCTAGTTGAAATTTTGCAGACCGAAAATAACACCAAATATTATGTCAAAACAAAAGGCTTTATTGAAAACATACACATACATTAACACTAACTCTGTCTAATTTCTTGGTTTGTTAAAAATGTGATCACTGAGATCAGCCAATATCGATAATTATTGATAAGTCAAGAGAGATCCCAGCCCTATTTAATTTCTATCATCCGTTATGGAACATTGTTCTTTTTTTAATTACAGTTTTGTTTATATTTGCTGTTTCTGTTTAAGAAAGCACTGCTATAGACTTGGGTGTGTAGGTATAAGTTAAAATAAGGTGGTGATGGGAAATTGTGCTATGCAGTAACAGCATTTTTTCTTTTTTTGTTGGTGGTTGAAGTTGCATGTGGCAATAAATTGACAGAATGAAACTGGACTAATGGGTTGGGGAATCCACTGGTGTTTTTAACAGCACAGTGAGAGGGCTTTTTGGTTCAAAATGTCACCTGCTGAATTTATGGAATGGCATGTAATTTCTTGATTGAGGTACAAAGTGAGACATCTGAGTAAATTAACATAATCTGGTCAAGAAAATCAGAAACCGTCAAAACAGCAACACAGTTGGCCTGAAACTAACTCTAAAAACAGACTTTGTTAGACTTAAAAATTGTGTGTAATGCTGAGTAATCTCTGTCAAAGATGTTCAAAAGTCTCACTTACCAATTACAGTGAATTCTGACTGAGGCTGTAAGATTCCTGAAATATACATTAACTAATACAATTAACACACTGGATCTAAGATAACTTTTACTGTGTAACTGTGTAGCAGCTACTGAAACAGTAGTGCTCTTAAAGGGGGATTCCAACAATTCTTCATAATTAAGTTATTTTAACTTTACTTATTTTAACTTCACTTTTTTTTTTTACTTTAACTATTTTCATACAAAACAGTGTTTTATAGATAAACGTATCAAGTCAAAATTGTTCACAGTGGTGGTAACATGATCTAAACATTCATTAAACAACATAAAGAGTTTAATGAATCTTAAACCATACAAGAAAGTTTTCGGCTTAAAGCAAATATTTAATTCCATCTGTGGTGGAGAGGCATATGCAGGTCATTGTAAGACAAAACAGTCCCCAAATAAACACTATTTTTTTCACATGTACCAGTACTTTACCAATACTATTGTTACATAATAAAAATCAGAAAACATTGCTGGTCGTTCTGGAAATGTCAATCTAGGAAATGACAACTTTGTGTAGTAGACGTAACTCTTGTTTTTATGACAACCACTGTAAAGACATTTGTACATCTCAATTACTGATGGAGAATTTTTTTTTAATTCCCCTTTAAGAGGATGTGTTATGGTTCATGTTTGGATTAACGCTCCCTAATGTGGTGATACTCCTTTGTGAAAATGACAAATCTCTGTGGTTAATTCAGTGAGGAAGAGAGAAAGAAATCAACTCAACCAACTTAATAAAATCTCATACACCACATAATCAGGTCTGTTCTATCTGATTTTTGCAAAGTGGAACACCGGTACCATTTACGTAAGGCGGAATGTAACACTCAGTGTCATGATGAGTTGGCGAGGAGCTGCTCAGATGTCACCTTTACATTGATCAGCCATAACATTAATACCATTGACAGGTAATGTGAGTAACATTGACTATTTATCTATTTCATTACAATGGCACATGTCAGATGGGTGGGATAGATTAGGCAGCAAGTGAACAGTCAGTGCTTGAAACTGATGTGCTGGAAACAAAAAAAAAAAGTCACTTTGACAAAGGGCTTAATTTGATGTGTAGACGATGGGACAGGGCATTTCCTTCTGGTAAATAAACAGGGTCATGTGCACACAAGGTTCACTGATGTGGGGAGTAAAGCCTAGCGGACTGGTGTGATCCCAGGAATAGGATAATGGAACGGTGTCTTAACACACCGTTCACCACAGCCTGAGCAGTTTTGGCTGGATGAGGGGGAACTGCACAATATTAGGCAGGTGTTTAAAATGTTATGGCTGATCTGTGTGTGTGTGTATGTATATACCAGAGATTCAGCAAACTTCCTCTCACCACTCATTTGCCAGAAATGTCATTTTCACAGGAATCAGCAATGGTGTTGCTCCGTAAAATGAACCAGATTGAGGAATATAGTGGCCTTTACGTTTCACAACAAGAAGTCATCAGCCACTGCATGTGTTTAATGTATTAAAAGGTTTATTATTCAAATTTTTTTTACAGTGTATGCTTATAATAAACAGTAGTTGGGCATGCACAAATTGAGTGTATTTTTGTGCCATTTACATGGATTTCAGTCAAAGTTCAGAAATTGTTGTTTTTTCTATGATTAAAAGCCTATATGCCATTCAGCCACCAGGAGGCACCAAACCCTCAAGTATTCTCTGCACAGTACAGGACAGCAAGTGAAAGGGGGCAAGCTTTCTATCTGCATGAATGAGGTCATTATAACTGGCAAGGGCATGTTTGACTGGCCACCATTTTGATTCATTCACAGCTTTGGAGCAGACAGCTGTCCTACCACTCCCATCTAGAGGCAGTGGTTTGTATGTCTAGGCATGTGTCTGTGAACTCAAACATGTAAGACTTCATAATGGAATTATGTAGAAATACTTTTGTGGTATTTTATATATATTTTATATTAAACATATATATATATATACACACACATACATACAAAGGGTTTATAAATGGTTTTAAACAACTTTAAAGTTTAATAGATAGGCCATAAATTCCTTTTTGCATTAATTAGCACTCCAAACTAGAACACCAAAAGTGATCTGTTCTATATGATGAGCATAAAGGTGTTACGCTGTCTTAGAGCAGTACTAACTGAACTTTTACAGGTGTACATGGGCTGACTAGAAAGCAACAGGTCACTTCCTTTTTATGTGTTATAACTGCTTTTATTGATGTTTATGGCCTAATTAATATCCATTAATAAAGACATTTTAAAGTGTTGGTACCATTAACGGTGGTAGGTAGAATATATTTTATTCATTGTCAGTGCTGTGTAAATAAAAGCTTGGAGTAATTTGAGAAATGTATAAAGTAGCACAGAACTGAAGGTGCCTTGATTTTTACAGAAATTACAATTTATGAGATTTAAACATTTCCTCCTGTCCCCCTTCCTTCCTCCATTTTTTTTTCCATCGCTCTGTCTGTTTTTCATTTTTCAAAAACAGCCATATCATTTAAACCACCCGCCTAATATTGTGTAGGTCCCTTTTGTTCCACAAAAACAGTGACTGTGGTGCAGTGTGTGTTGCAAGACCTTTCTATAATAGCCAGCATTAACTTTACATGCTACAGTACCTCTTGTGTGGGATCAGACCAAACAGGTTTGCTTTTGCTTCCCATTTACATTAGTGAGCCTTTAGTGACCATGAGCCTGTCGCTGGTTCACCAGTCGTCGTTCCTTGAATGACTTTTGGTAGGTACTAACTACTGCATACCAAGGACACCCTATAACACTTGCTGTTTTGAAGATGCTCTAATTCTAGCCATCACAATGTGGCAATTGTCAAAGCGGCTCAGAATGTACACTCACCCATTTTTCCTGCTTCCAGCACATCAACTTTTAAAAGCTCACTGTTCACGTGCTGCCTAATATATTCAGTTTTTTCAGTTTTGTTGTCCAGTTTCTACCTATCATGTGAAGACATATGCATTAGTCACTGCATCTGTCTAAGTGTTGAAAACGCAGTGTCACTTGACATAGCATGCTTGGAGAAGAATACTAACTGCCAGTATTGTTACATTACCTAATAGTGTGGGCTATCACTCCTGACATGGGATCTTCTGACAGTAGTGCCAGTGCTTAGATGGTTGCACCACTCAGGAGCTTTTGTCCATTTTTCAGGTTGTTGTTAGCAGGATTAGCCTTGTAGCTCCAGTGGAAACCTCAGACACCAGTCATGTCTTGGTTGGGGGGGGGTTTGATTTTTTACCAAACTGTGTGTTTAATATCTGACCTGAATGATTTATATGGAATGATGTCATGTTTGCTGTGCTCAGCTGTAACAGGTCAATAGGATCTAAAATCTCAGACACCGCCCATCAATATATCCTTCTATCCTTCTGATGGGGGAAATATCATAGGGGTTGAGTTTGCTTAGTCAAAGTGTCTCTCTCTCTCTCACTCTCTCTCTCTGCTGTTGTATGGGAGAGCAGTGTATGAGTTGAGAGGCGAGCAGGCTTAGTAATGGGAAGGCATTGATTATGGCTGATAATTCAGGGCTTTGATGTGGATAATGCAGCCTCTCTCTTCCTGCGCTGGCCATGCACTCCCTGCCCCTGGGGCCACAGAGGATATTGGGTTTACAGACACTGCTCTCTCTCTCTCTCTCTCTCTCTCTCTCTCTCTCTCTCTCTCTCTCTCTCTCTCTCTCTCTCTC
>JBBPDA010000025.1:4610863-4624302 GCA_037974385.1 Arnoldichthys spilopterus | reverse complement strand
TCTCTCTCTCTCTTTCTCTCTCTCTCTCTCTCTCTCTCTCTCTCTCTCTCTCTCTCTCTCTCTCTCTCTCTCTCTCATGTAGCAGAGTCCTTGCAGTAGGGCATGTGTTGTAGAATGGTTTGCAGTTTCAGTTTCAACATGTTTAAGATGAGGAAAGAAAAAAAGCGAAAGAAAGAGAATAACATTTATGTTGATCAGATAGAGAGTGGTGTGGAAGGAAGTCCTGTAATGAATAAGAAAAGAGTATTTTGGTTGATTGGAAAGTAATATTATTGTAAATGGACTCTGTGGTGGAATGTGTGTATGTGTGTGTGTGCACAGATAGAGTGAGCATGACCTCACGAACGCATGCCCTACTGCAAGAACCCTGCTGCATGAAACAGTGCCGGCAGAAATGAATGACTTTGTCAGCTGTGTGCCGGTCATTAACCAGGCCATTTAACATTGATCCTGCCATGACCCAGCACAGCCCCTCCCTACTCTCTTTACCAGTGAGATCAGGAGCTATGGGCTGAAGCAGCGGGGCACGGTGCCATGGTGGGGGGCACAACCAGTCAATACACACATACGTGGTTTGTATCCTTTTTTGCTGATATCTTCTGTTTCAAATACACACAGTAACACAGAAGTGATCAATCCAATAGGGCTAAACAAACTTTAGCCCATATGGCTTTGATCGGGCTAGGCTATATGTAGCTTTTGGGAATAGAATCAAGTTTGGAGCAAAACATGGAACACATAATTTATACAAGAGAGAGGATGTGTAAATCCTGGTGCATGCACACACACACACACACACACACACACACACACACACACACACACACACAATTTGATTGCATCATGCAGGCGGGAGAAAGGAAATAGTGTTTTGCCTCTAGAGCCCAATCTACAGTCAATGGGACAACTTTCATAAGATACATATTATAAAACAAGCCATCTGTTTTGTGTTTTTACTCTGTGTATTATATGTGCGTTTTTGGTTCTGTGGTCAACCACATAATCTGTGTAATCCAAGTTAGGTACATACATTACACCAAGGCTGTAATTATAACATATACTGAGGACCCCTTCCTTCTCCCCTTTCCACCCAATGTTCTGACATGCTACAGTGCTACCACGGAATACAGATAAAAAGTGGCATGAATTAGCTATGACAGCCCCCTCCCCCCAAAATAAACTAAACATCTGTGTTTTCTAACCAGCAGCTAACTGCTTTATACAAACAAAACACATCATCATTCTTTTCACTGCTTTCCTGTTTATTTGCATTAATTCTAACATTGGCATGTGTTTTTGCTGTACAAAGAAACTCAGATAAAAAGCTTTAAGGTATTAACATGGGGGACTAAGACTTTTGCCCAGTACTATCATTTTTGCCATCATATTCACTCATTAATCTATGTAAGCAAAAAGAGAAGCATCTCAAACCTAGATTAGTCAGACGTGAAGTGTGCTTCAACAATTGAGCTCCACTGTCACACTGACAGAGCCTCAGGCTGAGTTTGCCCAGGACGGAGAAACCTGATTCACTCTCCAGCTCAATGCTCTGTTTGGCCATCCCAGCTATTTCCCTCCACAGGAAGCCAGGAAGCACCCCTCTTCCTGCCTTGTTATACACACACACACACACACACACACATACACACGTACTGTTCCTTTGGAGACATCTTCCTTGGGCTGTCAATAAGAGGACAAAAAAGTAGCCAAATAAAGGCACAGCCTACTTGATGTATTGTTCTCATTTAACAGACAAACATGCTAGCACATGTAAGTGCTTTCACTCCATGTCTGCTCAATTGTATCACGCCATAAAATTATTATTTCTGTCAACGGCATGGCCCGTGACTAATTCAGATCCTTCATGTGAGAGTTGCAGGGGGATGTGTACAGAGTCATGCTGCTCAATAGTTGCTAATCTCACCACAAGCATTATGATAAGGTCTCTTGGTATCTGTTGGCAACAACAGAAGTAAATAGGATAGGAACATGGGCCACGTTCCAATCTGACATGGACTAGAATGCCAGGCTCTGAATTATTCACTGGAGTAGGATGTGAGCCGCTCTTGGACAGCTGCTATTCGGCACATACGCACACACACACTACAGAAAGACTTACAAATGGAACATGGTACGATTAAGCTACAAACACCAATTCTGGAAAAGTTCACATATTTTTGTAAAATGCTAAAAAAAAGAAAAATATGCAAGTTGTGAATTCTCCTGAACTTTAATTTAACTCACAAAAGTTCAAAGACATGACTTTTGATGCTTTGGCTGAACAGCATTTTTTATTTATTATTATGTAATTATTAGCAATTTTTAATTTGATGCTTGCAATACACTCAAAAAACTTTGGACAGGGACAAATAGTAAAAAATGAAAAGTTTATAGAACATTCAGGTTACACTGTTTAAAAAAAACTTTTCTGCGATATGCAAGCGAACTGGTAACAGGTGAAGGAGAAATAGGCCAGTGGTAACCTAGTGGTTAGGATCTTGCCCTTGTAAACAGAGAGTCTTAAGTCCCGACCTGAGCACCACTGAGGTACCTTTGAGCAAGGTACTGTCTCATTACACTGCTCCTCAGGTGCTGTTGATAGCTTCTCCATGTATGCACATGTGATTGGCTAAAAGTAAAAGTCACATTTCATTGTGGTGCACTTTGTCTTTGATTGTGTTCACAATGACAAATTAGGCATTTTGACTTAAGTTTTACTTAAAAAATGATTTTAAGCGAGCAAGGATAAATCATGGCTTATCAATTTGTGCCAAACTGAGAACACTCAACACATCGCAAAGAATTTAGGTGCTTCACCAGCTACAGTACATACTATTGTGTAAAGATTCTGGGAATCTAGAAAAATCTCAGTCCTTATAGGGATCTGATGGAAACTGCTGTGGAATATGTGTGACTTTTGTGAGATTTCTTTGGGTAAAAACACCGATCAGCCATAACATTAACATCACCTGTCTAATATGGATTAGGTTCCTTATGCTGTTGAAACAGCTTTGTGTTCTGACACCTTCCTATCAGAGTCACCATTTACTTTTTAAACAGCAATCTCTTGGTTTAATCACTTTTGGTAGGTACTAACTACTGCATACCTGGAACACTTTTTTGCCGTTTTGGAGATGCCCCGACTCAAGTCATGTAGCCATCACTATAAGGCCCTTTTTAAAGTGACCTTACACTAACCATTTTTTTTTGCTTCCAGCACATCAACTTTAAGAACTGACCATTAATTTGCTGCATAATATATCCCACTCCCCTGACAGAAGCCATTTTAATGAAATAACTAGATAGTCAATGTTATTCAATTTACCTGTCAGTGGAGTTATGTAATGGCTGATCAGTGTGTTTTTCATGTACTAGATTGTATGCCCCTTAATTTTCTCTTAATTCTATTTTTTGTGTGTGTCATGATTAGTGGTATAAAGGGGTATTATTTTCTTTGTATGTTAGTGTCTTAAAAAATTAGATGTTAGCAAAACTGTTGCCTGCCTAGTATATTAGCAAACAAGCAAACTTATCACTGTTTTGCTTCTTTTTTCCCAGCTAACAAAATGTTGTCCTCAGGACATTCTTAAAATGGCTTTAAAGTTGCAAAGGTGTTATTTGGAAGGTTCCCACAAGGGCATCTTTTCCAATGTTTTATCAATGTTCCAAGAATGTCCCTATGCTTACAAATATTTATGTTTTGCATGTTTTCCTCCTCAGCTACTTTAGACCATACAGAATCTACAAACTAAATATACTTTATGTTCACTTACTTGACAAATTATGCTGTTTTAAACAACTTTTCAAAAATGTAAATTCTTATAAGTAGAGCTAAGCTACATTCCATTGCCAGTCCTGCAAATCTGTTACAAAGATTCAGCACTCAGATAGCACCCTAAACAAGTGTAAAATAATCACTTCAATAACCTAGTTCCAAATACCATACTTTATTATTATAATTCTCTCTCCATTTATTTGAGTCCTTTTTTTATGGATGCATAGCAATTAATTCACATAGTATGGCTTTAAATACATTAACTTTTAACTAAGCTAGCTAGCCAACAGTGAGTAGGTTATTCCAGGTATTCACCATTCTACATTTTCTGCTCATAATATTTTGTGCTCATATCCTGAATTTAATCTACCACTCTCTCTCTCTGAGAGACACACTAATGTTTAGCGGAGGGACTGGATATATTTATTTATTTATTTTTTCCCGCTTAGATTTATGTGGTGCTTCAGACATCTTACAATCTGGAGGGTGGTTTAAACAGTGACTGACACATTCGTCAGCCCTTCACAGAGAGCTAGGTAAAATGACATTCTGCATAGGTGAGAATAATTTGGAACATTTTGCTGTCCTTTCTCAGGTGCTGCTCCAAGCGACTGCCTAATTTGCTTACATGGATATTCCAACCCCTGAGTATATACCATCCTCGGAGTGTCATTTTTGCAACTTCATTCTAGGATCACTTCACAACCAGATTTAACATTAATGAATGTCAAAAATACAATAATTACAAATAATTACAAAATTAAAAAAATATATTACCCCTTCTTTTCTGGGTAGTCTGCTATGACTGTGAAATAGTATGCTTGATTTTAGCAAACATGTTGGAAAACTACCATACTGTTAGCACTAATGTGTGAGCACTAAAAGTTTGCTAGCCAACAATTTGTTTGACTTTCAAGAACTTAACTTTATTCCTGTATTTAATTCATAATTTATTTAATCTAGACTTTCATCCTATGTGTCTGTTGCTGTTCACTCTTACTGTTTCCCTCTCACCCGCTCACTATCCTGCTTCAGGCTAGCTCAGGGAATCATATGGAACAGTGCCTGAGGGGGAGCAAATGAGAGATTGAGTTTCAGCCTGATGATGCCACTTAGCCATTAACTATCTCCTGCAAAACTCCACCAGCCCACCCCCCCCAAAAAAGCCCTCCCTCTGTCTACCATTCATATCTGACAACCCCTCCCCCTTTCTCCCTATGTTTCCCACCCTCTGTCTCACTCCCCCCACCTCTTTCCCTCTCTCTCTTCTCTCTGTCTGTGTCATTTTTGCTCACTCACACACAGACACATAGCCCAGTGAGAGCGAATGGATGAGCGCAAGGACTCACTGACCAGAAAGAGGTAGAGAAAGAGAGAGAGCGTGCGAGTGAGACAATCCAGCACTCACACTTTCAGCTCATTCTGAGACCAGACAAACCGCAGACCAACTCCTCTCCAGCTGTATGTGGAAGGGCTCCTACTATTCACTCTACTGCCGGACCCTTAAGATTTTTTGTGTTGGTAACTGGGATTTTTGCATGACATGTTGCCCTCTTTTTTGAGAGATTTCTCACTTTTTTTCGGAGTGCTGCTCTTCTTCCTTGGCTCTTGGTACAGTCTGTGGGGAATGATTGAACTGTGAGAGGGGGGATAGCCTGCACGTGTGGGACCCCTGTAAAAGTGTCTGAAGGGAGAACGCTGAGCGAGTGTCCCCAGTGAACACGGGAAGGAGCCAAAAGAAATAAGTACTTTTTGTGTTTCACTATGGATCTCCCTCCATTTAGAGGTGAGTGCTCTATCCTTGCCTTCCTTTTCCTCTTTCTATTTAATGCTGAACTTTCAAACATCTGACTTGAACACTCAGTGTTTTGCTCACCTGACTTTTGTACTTTGGATAGTTCCTGTAATGTTCATCTGTTTAGTTTAGTTAAGTAGCTTGATTCATTTAATATCCCAAACACATGTCCTACTTGGACCCAGCCTTTGTATGGGGCTCAGGGCAAGCAGGGATGACATTGATTGTCCTCAAGGTCGGAGCTGTCAATAAAGCCAGTTTGCACTGGCAGAGATTAGGCGAGAGGATGATAACGGACTGGGAAAGCTCTGATGCCAGAAAGGTTTTTCTACCGTGGACAGCAGCAAAACACTCTGAGCACATGTGGTCTGCCTGTCTG
This sequence comes from Arnoldichthys spilopterus, assembly GCA_037974385.1. Taxonomy (NCBI): domain Eukaryota; kingdom Metazoa; phylum Chordata; class Actinopteri; order Characiformes; family Lepidarchidae; genus Arnoldichthys; species Arnoldichthys spilopterus. Next base: position 4,618,353 of record JBBPDA010000025.1, on the reverse strand, counting down.
AAAGCAGTTACATTTTTCCCTTTCTCAGTTTTGCACTTTTTTGTTGGCAAAGTGAAAATTACTGGTCATTTAGACCAGCAGAACTATTCTGTGTTTGTTCTTGTTCTCTTCAAATGTTCCTATTTAGTATTAACCATAAGAAAAATTACACCTCCTATGCACTGCTAAGTTATTTAGACAGTAGACAGTCGTTACCTCTAACATTGGTCAGTATTAACTTTATCTCATTCGTGCTGTATGGCATGGACTATGCATCTATCTATATACTGCCACCCCCTCTGTCTCCCCACTCTCTCTATCTTTCTCTCTAGCCCAAACTGGTCTGCAGTGTCTATTTCAGTCCTTCCTGGGGGTCGGATTCAGCACATCCGGAATCTCATACAGTTTATTGTCATTCAATCCTGCTGTGTTCCCAGAGGGTCTGGGGGGAGGGCTGACCCAGGGTCCTTGTGACTGACAACTCATGGCCAGACTGAGAGTTTAGCTAAGACTGGTCCCATGGGAGGTTCTTCTATCCCAGAATGACTAGGAGCTAATCAGCTTTCATTCAGTCAGTCTGTCACTCACCTTGAGCTTGGGAAAACGCATATAGAAAGTAAGATACTTATAACAGTTGGCCTTTCACAAAGCCAGCAAAGTGATATGTGGTTGAATTGCTGTAGCATTAGTGCCAGGGGTGAAAAGCTTTAATTCATGATATCGCTGGCCGGGAGCCCTTCTCAGCTACCCACTCATCAGTGACTGGAAGAGCACTGCCATCTCTTTCAGCTGCCAGCCATTCCCAGTAGTTACTAGCAGAATGGCCCGACTGACTTCAGCTATGTTCGCCACAATATTGTCTAGTGACCCGCTGCAGTAGGACTGTTTTCCCCCTTTCTCTTCCCCTACTCGTTTGCCTCCCTTCTCTTCTCTGCCCTGGGGTTTTGAATTACTTCCAACCAGTGGTGTGTGGCGATTGTTATGAATAATATGCGCGCCTCATCCTCTTCCTGCCCAAGATTAGGTTACACTGGCCAAGGATGTGTGCAAGGTACCGGGCGCAAGGAGCCCTGGGGCAGAGCCGCGGGGCACAGCTCACTCAGCACTGATACTCCCAAAGCGCAGGGGCCTGTCTTCAGGTTACCGCGCACGGCAGGCAGGACTGAGTAAACATGGCCCTCTTTCCCCTCTCTTTTTCTCTCCATCTCTCCACACGCAGCTCTTTCTTCTGCACCTAGGCACTCTCAGACCTGCGCCTGCCTGGATGGCTTAACCTGAGACAGGTGCTGACATTGAAGCAAACATATTGAGCCTATGTTGTTGCCAACGTATGCTTTTCACAATAATGCTTCACAGGGTAATATGATTGTTTCTTACACCAAGCTCCTTTATGGTTTGTAGAACTAAAAAAAGAGTTCTTTACTGCTGATTAAATATGATAATTGTTTTCATTTAGTGTCTTTGCCAAAGCATTATAGTAATGTAAAATAAGTTTTACAATAACAATAAAAGACGGAAAGTTATCGGGGGAGGGTCTTTTCACTGAGTGCAGTAGGAAAGCGCACAGCCATCAAGGGTGATGCCAATTTGATCCATTTGACCTGTCCACATGCTTGGTGTGCAGTTGAGTTTGCAGTCCTCCTCAGCAAGGGCCACACAAATGATAAAACCATGGGTAGACAAATAGATCGACTCTTCAGATGTGGCAGAAAAGAAACTCAAACCAAGCAGGAAGTGATGCTTTGGCTGAACACTGGATTGCAGAAACAGATCCTGAATGTTACCTGAGGTACAGCTAGTCTCTGCTCTTTCTACCATACAACAAAGTATTTAAGCAATGCACCCAGTGTAATTTGCATATACGTCTTCCATCTTTGGCTACTCTCATAACTTTTGCTCCAACCATACCAAAAGGCATCTTACTAGACCTAAGTCCATTTAATGTGATGTCTCACCTCATTGAATAGGAGCTCTTTTAGAGGTTGTGGTCAGAACTAAAGATTGAGAAGATGTAATTTGAGCTCAGAAATCAATACTATAGCACAGACTGTTCAAATACAAGTTGACCATTCGTTCTCTATCAGTGAACAACCTTTTTGTAGTCTATTAAACAGTGAAGTCAGCATCTGTCCAGTTATTGCATCTGTGTTACGTTTCGTCAAACACTAGCAAACCATCTTCATTTGGCCTCACCCTAATGTGTGGTCTGGAGGATGTGGAGCTGGCGAGTGCTCTGGGACTGAGTAGGGAGTGGTAGAGTGCTCTATGCAGGGAGTGGGGAGGGGGTTCTTTGAGCTTCCTGATGTCAGCGCCTTGCCTGCAGTGTTGCTGGAGTGTGGCTTATCGATCCACTGGCACCCTGGCTATTGCGATGAGGTCTGGGGCTTGGATGGGTGGAGTAAGATTGGTGGGCTACTCCTGCACTAGATTATTGTAGGTAATGTTGCATCATGTCTAACAGGGCAGATGAGAGGATTAGAACAGAAAAGGCTAGAGGAGAAAAACAACAGTGGTTTTTTATGGGTAGCACTAGTTTACATGCAACATAAATCAAGGACCACTGTCTACCCCCAAAACAGGATACTTCATGGCACACAGTAACTCATAAAAGCAAATCCAGTGTTGAGAGTGTGTGGCTGCCTATAGTGCATGGATTAAGAAATGTTGCAACTTGTGCATGTGCTATTTGTCAGATCCCAGGAAATTTGATGTTTTGAGCTGGAGTTTAGTTGAAGAATGAAGCTCAGTGGAAAGTTTCAAATAAACTTCAGCATAGCCCCAAGTGATAAATGCTCCCAAGCACTGACACAGTTGAGGAAAACCACATGGAGAGGACATGTGCAAATGCTCTTGCAAATATGCAGCCTAAAAGTGCCTGACATGACACAGATGAGCAAACCCAAAACTTCCTCTCTGGCTTGTCTGCAGATGCACTGTTGGCTGGAAGTCCAATGTTGTTTGCGAAATCAGGCCCCAAATAATGAGCTCATGGAAATGAACAGCAGGCCCCTCTAAACAAATAGATGGACTGATAGGCCGTGACTGCAGCTCTCTGCTGGATTTGATGTAATTACTCTCCAGGACTTCTCTTTCCTCTTCTGTGTAATTCGCAAATGCATTTTGTACTTCCGACCTGGGCCTCCTTATCTCTATTTTATGGTTGAGTGGGAGGGGCAGAGGATGGATGCTATCTTACCTTTTTGCGAGAGCATCCAGGGCTCTTGCCAGGAATTCAGCTGACTGTGCCCCGGATACTTGGTGGACTGGGAATAGACACTGCTTCCTCTAATTGCTGCCCTTGCGTATGGATTTCCGTTCCTGGTTATGTCAGGAACGGCTCTCCTCTCCTGTCTAATCTCTTTATCAAGCCTGCCTTAAAATGTTTCTCCATTCATCCTGAACCACTCTTTGGGAAACTGACCTCCTTTGGAGAAGTCCAAGTTTGTTCATGCAAATAGATTGTTGTGTAACCCAAGGGGTGTGCAGCAAACCACAGACAACCCGGGAGGTTTGTCAAATTTGTGCAATTAGTTTATTTAGAGTCTTGAATGAACAAATCTCTAATGCAATCCAAGTTCTAGTTGGGGCATGACATCAAATAATGTGAGCAGCATGTTTCTCAATTCCAGGATGCTGATGTTTTCCATGTACATTCCACCAGCCATGTTGTTCCTGTTTATGGAGGATAAGGCTTAACAAAAGAAAAGCTGCAGGGAGGGGTTTTTGGATTCCTTGGAGCAGCTGGGGGAAAAGATGCCTCAGGACATTGACACTAAGTCTTGTGGGCTCCCCTGTTTCTCACAATTCAGCGCTGTCAATTTCTCTACTCAGATTCCTGTCCCTTGTGTCAACAGCTGTGTTCACCAGATGCTAAATTATAGTGTGATGTCAATGGTTTTATCTCTCCATCCTCTATGTCTAATAATAGCTATAGTCTCAGCAGTAGACTATCTGAGTGGTGTGAACATGTGCATGTCTTTCTGCTGTTTCCTCCAGTATCAACGGCGAAAACTTTGATATGTTTTATTTAATTATTTAATATTGTTGGAAGAATCATTTTTTTTGTATAATTTTGTTTTACAGGTTTATCTGATGTCCCCTGATAGGTGCAATACAATCCAAGTCTATCCCTTGGTGGCCCTAGTGACACTATGGAGCCAGCACCTTCTCTCAGGATGGACCATGATGGCTTGGATATCCAGCAGGTGTCTGTGCTGTCCATAGACCAGATCCGCTCAATAAGGGCCAGTAATGACTATGTGGAACGTCCAGTGGCTCTAGAGCCTGCCACTCAGGTGGGTGTCTTCTATACACATGATGAGCGACATCCTCAGATCCCGCGCAGTCAGAGTCAACACCAACATGCTCACTTGGCACACCTGAGCCGCTCCAGTACCATCAGCTCCATGTCCCGAGGGAGTGCTGCTTCAGACCAGAGACTTCTTTCAGGATTAACATCCTCCCATTCTGGACTGGCCACGGTTGTGCGTTCTCAGCCCAAGGGTGATCTGAAACCAGATTCATTAGGTAAAGGCTTGGCTGATGGAGAGGATTTAGGCTTGCATCTCTTCATCTGCGAACGGTGTAGCCGCTGCAAGTGCCAGGAGTGTTGTGCCCCTCGAAGCTTGCCCTCCTACTGGGCCTGTGGCCAACGGTGCCTGTGTTCAGCCGAGAATGCCATAGAGTATGGCACCTGTCTGTGTTGTGTAAAAGGTCTGTTCTACCACTGCTCGGCAGACGATGAGGACAACTGCGCCGATCGGCCCTGCTCCTGCACCCCGGCCCATGCCTGTGCCCGCTGGGGCACCATGGCCATCCTAGCTCTTTGCCTGCCCTGCCTGTGCTGCTACCCCCCTGCCAAGCTGTGCCTCACCTTGTGTCAGCGAGGCTATGACCGTGCTACACGGCCCGGCTGTCGTTGCAGCAACACCAACACCGTGTGTCGCAAGATCTCTGCCTCCAACCCCATGCCTTTCCGCAAGACCCTGGAGAAACCTGTATGACACTGAGATGTCCTTGATACCCATCACTGCATTCCCTCCCTTTCACATTCCCATTAGGAGACACTTCTGATCAGGAAGCAGTGAACTTGCTGACCTTCACCCAACCAATCAGGCCTACTTGCATCGAATTCAACTAAGAAAACTGGTTGAAATTTTTAAAATACAAAACTTTATTTATTTATTTATTTGACTTTCTTCTGGGTGAGATTGTTGGCCCAGTATGATCCTTACGCCACTTTCACAGGAAGTAAGCTATCAGAACAAAATCCGGTCCTGTGTTGGGTAAATGTATCTTCCAAACATAGAAGTCCTAGTGGTCTAGGGGGAGTCAACCAAGAGAGCTCCACACCTGTAAAACATCCTCGGCCGTACTGAGCGGACAAACTGGTGGCTGATACTTGATCTTATGCAGAAGAGGGGCCCTATCAGGAGGGAAAAACAGCTTAACCAAAAACAGTGACTACATGAGTCAAAACCATTTTCAATACCAAAAAGAGACCTTGAAAGGCAGATGAAGCTTATTCTGGAAGGCAGTGTGAGAGGTGGTCAAAAGAAAAACAGTGAGGATATGTTGATATGAATGGTGAAGAAAATGTATGTGTTTATGAGTGAGTGTGTGTGCGTGCACAGGTATGTGTGAAAGAAATGTAAGGTGTACGTGCATGTGTGTGCAGTCTCAGGCTTGTGTCTGCTGTCAGCAGAAGCCTTTTTATTTTTAGAGAAGCTGCTCTGAAAGACAAAGTGTCTGGTCAGGTTTCCAGCCCAGGGCAGCCTGACGCCAGCCTCTCTCGAGCATTCTCGCATCCTCACCATTCCATCCCCCCTCTCCTGCCTGCTGCTCTTCCTGATTTCCAGTAGCAGGTTTCTTGCCCTGCGCTATCTTCAACTGTGCTATGGGACCAAATGCAAATCAGTCGTCAAACATTCCCAGAAGAAAGCCTCAGTCATGGAGGGTCCTCACCAAAGACTTTTAGACTCTTCTCTTGTTTTCCGCTGCTTTCAGGAAGTCCTTACTTGGAGGATTCTCAAACAAAATGGCCAGAAAAATGTGCAGGACCACATAAGGTCAGAGAAGAAAAGAGGAGCTTCAGAGCATAGCATAGTTTAACCCCAGAACAACATCAAAGAAAGAGTTACCAGGAGGAACCTTCTTGGTCATATATTTCTAAGCACCGACTTAACTGATTGGCTCCTGAGCCAGCATAGTGTCTCTGACCAACTCTGGGCACTTTGCAGGACTTGAGGACACAGAAGACATTGCCTTGGAGTTACCTAAATGAAACATCTCACCGGGAGAGGAAACTGCATTGAGACAGGGGCTTAATCCCCTGGCCAAGTTAAAACAGAGCACCGTACTTCAGAACAAGGTGAAACAGATGCACTGATAATCCAAAACTGGGGTGAGAAATGAAATCAAGTCTGTTTCAAACGTGTGTGTGTCCCTTATATGCACACTGATCCTTGTTGTTAGAGTTCCTTTGCTATATTTTTGTATGTATTTAGGATTGTTACTGTATTTGTATTTTTATTCTATTTGTTTTAATCTGATTATTATTATTACCATTATTTTCTATTACCATTGAACATTAAATCAGAGGCCTGGCTAACACTTAAAACTAACCTTAAAGCTGGCTTTGTATAATGGCTGAGAGGTCTTTTGTGGTTGACACTTGCTTTACATTACAGTGCTATGATCGCCCTATTATGATCTTAATAATTACTGTGTAATTGGGTCGTATTTTATCACTGTTACAAAATTGCAAACCCTTACCCAATTTTGTGACCTTAGCCACAGTCCTCCAAGGCAAGTAAGGTGGATACTACCTTTTAGGTAAAGTGCAACTGTGAATAAATTTAGCACTCATTACACTGTATTTATACAAGAAGGACGTGATAGCAGTGTAATGTAAGATCCTCTTTTAGGATTTCACATTGTGTACACATTTTTGAGGTGCAGAGTTAGCATAACAACATAACAGCATTTAGCAAAACAGTAAAGTGTAACAGCATAAGTCATTATTCTCTTGCAAAGGGTATCTTTATTCACCAAATCTCCATGTGAACAAGTATATGTAACTGTTGGCTTTAATTATAAGTTTGAATAGAGTGCTTTTATATTACTTACTGGTTGAGAGCCAAACATGCACCTTAAAAATGTCTCATTCTGCTGGAATAAAGAAGGCAGAAGTGAGAAACAGTAAAATTCTACACAACTTATTTACAATGTGAAACCGTGATGAGGTACCTCTCCTCCATAGTCAAATCATAAGAGACAGTCTCTCCAAGGAGAGGCCATAGGGATGGGTGCAGTGTAAAGGTACAAGCATTTTACAAAAATGCCTAACTGGTGCTGATCGCACCCCCACAGTTAACCACTAAAGGTTTCTCTATATTGTATTCATAAGTATTGTTCTGGTACAATTGGCATCTTGTAAGTTGTGGAAGAATTAAAGAAGAATATATGAACACAAACATATATATATATATAGAAATCTATATAAAAATATT
>JBBPDA010000025.1:4568964-4602402 GCA_037974385.1 Arnoldichthys spilopterus | reverse complement strand
AAGTCGAGCTGTGACAATTCTGCCACGATGTGGTGGAGCATTATCATCCATGAACAGAAAGTTGGGGGTGTGCTGGCTAATTTGTGCAAATACTGACAGGGTGGTTCATGTGGGATAAAGTATCTGTGGATTTTTTCCACAGATAGAGACAGACAGACAAATAAGCATCTTAGAGTCACTAAAAGATTGCTGAGTTCCATCGCTGACATCTGGGTGCCCTGCCTGGGCCACCAGGTGGTGTCCGTTGGGGAGAAGTACTGTTACTTTCTGTTTAACTATTGATCTGTTCCAGTGCATGCCTCCAGGTTTTGCTTTTCTTTTACCCCCTACCTGTTTCTGGGCTGACTGACAGCTGTGGCAACCAATCCCCTGCAGTCCCACACACCTGCAGTGGATCTTCTCATCAATTACAACATTTAAGGCTAGCAAGACCCACACTCCTTGCCAGATTGTCTCACCATGCCTTTTGTAATTTTTATGATTTTTGTACGACTGACTTTGGCCTGTTTTTTTGGAATATGGACTTTTGTCAAGCATTGTTGGAAGCACCAGATCAACACTGACTCAAAGCAAGACTGACTACTGCTATGTGAGTTTCTTTCTAGTCATTTGCTTCAGATCAGTTTTTGCCAACTGGCTTGGACAAGTATTTTTGCATTTTTGCATGCTGTCGCTACACTCTAAACCTCAATAAATATTTTTTTACTTAACCCTCTGCTCTCTGATTCTGAACTGCATTTATTTATTAGCAGGCTTTGTAATTGCACTACCAATACCATACATTTCTTGGCAGAATGCTGCAAATTCATATTGAATTTATACAGAACTCAGAGATGTCATCAGTGATCACTCAATATACAGCACCTCCCCAGGTTAAACTAATTCAGCTCAAACAGGGCTTAAAATTATACATTGGAATGAAAAGCAAAGCCATACATCAGTAAGGCCAAAACAACTAGGTCCTCAGTGTGGACTAATGAGACATCAGAGACGTGCTGGGGAATTTGGGAGTTAGGTTCACTGTGGCACATGTATTTTTTTCCCCTTCTGGTTTTAGAGAGGACCCATCTGTGTTGTGGTGAGTGGTTAGAAGCGGTGGTGGTGGTGTGTTAAAAGCGTGTGAAGTATGTTTAAAGGAGGGGTGTGTGAGGCTGAAGAAGATCTGTGGATCCAGCTCTTCTCATGTGGCCAATGGGACCTGGGAAAGAGGAAGTTTGGGAGAAGTGGGAGATTTCCTCCCTGCTAAATTGTTTCCACTAAACTGCTTTAAAACATGTGGGTTTTTTCACTTAGTTTGAAAGCTTGAAAGTGTTTTTTCCCATCTGGGTGATGATACTAATTATTTACCCCTTATCCTGGAGAAGCATGATTTATGTGGATAAATAAATAAAAATCACCCTGTAAAGCTGTCATCGTTTACAAATAAGGTAAATGAAGTAGAAGGATGTTTGAGAACTATATTAGTTGGAAGTTATAAAATATGAAGAGGCATAAACTTAGAAGGCCTTCAATTTAGAGTCCACAGAACATTTTATAGACCCTGGCCTAGCGCTGAGGTATGCGTTGGGAGACGGGGAGGTGGATGAATGGTGTGTGCGGCAGGGGAGTCGGAAGAGGGAGAGAGAGAGTGAGAGGGGAGGAGAGGAGGAGGTTTGTTTGCAGGCCTGCTGGGTGGCTGAGTGCGGACAGCTGGAGGAGGAGTTGATGGGAATGGTATCTGTGAGGTCAGGGGTCAGCCTGGAGAGCTTTAACACACTTCCGCTGCCGGCCCCACGGCCCTGCGCTCTCTGGAATTCAGCTCTCCTCCACCTCCCACTTTCAGAGTGCACATGAGTGTGTGTGTTTCAATGTACTTCTTAACCACAACACCATTCAGATGTCTAGAACCACTATTTTTAATAATACAGAACCAACAGAACCCTTAGTGAAATGACAGGTTTTGTTGATCTTGGGAGTGAAAATAAGCAAACATGCTTAGTGGAAAACACACTTCTGCACATTTTAATGGAGAATAATTTGCTGAATTTATCATATTAGTAAAGAAGTAAAGTGTACAACGTGGTCTGTGAAAAAGTTCTCAATTTTTTCCCCCAATATGTTAAACTCTGCAAATAAATACAAAATACGTGCTACAATTTACAGAAAGTTTGTTCCCTAAAATGTATGCTTCAAATTATTTTCACTTAGAAACTCAACATAAGCTGGGATTGGCTCCAGCTTCCCTGCAACCTGAAATGGAAAAATCTTTTGCATATAAGTGATTCTAATTTAATGCTGGCACTGTGTAACTTTGGCATTTAAAGTTTAATTATTTTTTGTAAAAATATTAAGAAATTTGGCATGTATTACAGAGCTCTATTTCTTTCATATTTGAAAAGTATTGATAAAATCTGACAGCTTATTAATTTCTTTAAAGTTGATAATTGCAGCATATTATTTAGCTTTTATAACTTACTCTTCTTCTTCAATAGCTATCTATTTATGTACATATGTGTGTGTAGTTAAATATTACATAACAGAACATACTATGGAAGATTTTATGCAACATTGTCAAAATGTAACATTTTATATAACCATCAAAATATAGTTAAAATATGCATTAATATGACTGTGTTTCCTATTGTTTGAGTAGTAGTATCTGATGATCCCTCTTGCTCTAACCTGGTCCCTTCCTTCACTTTTTGTGTGGCACATGTATTCTATGATCTGTGGCCTAAATGCATATCTCTTGGTGTGCCAACCCCCCCTTTGCTCCCCCGTCAATCAATGACGGCATAGATCTAGTGCTCACACTGCAGTATAGATCTGGCCAGGCCGATCCATGCAGGCCTGTCATTTCGATGGCGGAACTGCTAAGGGCTCCTCTCTCTCCCAGTCGCCTGCATATCGAGTGCTTGCATTTTTCTCTCCCCTCTTCTGATGGCCCTGGTTGCAGCCGTGCAAAGAGGCCAAACTATGATGGGGATAATATCTGTTATTTGGCCTCGGCCAGAGCTGTGGCCCACACTGCACTACCATTAAAGGACATTAGTGTGTGGGTTAGAGTGTGTGCGTGTGCGTGTGTGTGTGTGTGTGTGTGTGTGTGTGTGTGTGTCTGAAGAAGGGAGGTGGGGAGAAACGGTCTATGTCTGTGCTGAAGCTTGTGTGTCCAGTGAGAGCTGGGTACACACACAAACATGTGGCTGAGGAGAGAGTAGGGATGAAAATTGCCCTGCAGATGTTCTTGATTGTGGTGATCCAATATCCCCTTGTGTTCCGCTGCTTTAAAAAAAGATGGTTGTTTAACAGCTCCCCTGGGTGGGGTGCGCAGAGAGATTCTCACAGTGATAGAGCTCTGCTGAGTCCTCTGAGGGTTACCCTGCATTATTTTGAACTAAGTTTGGACTCCCCTGAGTTTAGGAGCCAGTCATGTGACCCCCTGTCTAATGCAGTATACTGTTGGTAGCTCTGTATGTCATCTGCCATTCTGTCAATGCCACTTATTTTACAGGGATAAACAGGCCATTGTATATTAAGCTATATAGAAATGGGTTGAAAATATAGGCTACAGTCCCTATAGGATTACTCTAAAAAATTAATAATCTAAAAAACAATTTATTCTAAAAATCCACTCTATACAAACAGGCATCTTCAAATTATTTATTCTGCTTTCACTGTGTTTATATATTTACATATACATACACCTGTTTTTCACTGCTATATATGTAGGTATTAAGTTTGGGTGTTTGGGTGTGTTTATATGTATGTGTACAAGAGCATGCAAGTCACTCTGGGTTAAAGCCTAGGAACAGGAAACGCTGTTGCATTCCTGGCATTTTTCAAAATGTTGCAAATTGCTGAACACATCGATTTGGCCGGACATAGCAACCAAGCTGGGGGCAGGGGGGTGATGAGGGGAGTTATGAGGACTGAGTTTTTGCTCACTAAATTATGTTCCATAATCCAGGCCCATTCAGAATCCTTGACAAACACTGTCAATGAAACCATACCATCAGCCTTTCACAAACTTCAGAATACAATTAACTAGAATAGCATTACTGCTAAAATGTGTGTTGTAGTTTATTCAACAGGATGGTTTTAGTCCTAGTTCCTAAGTAATCACAGGAGAAAAACCAATCACAGTAAACTACTCTTGTGCTATCAGTCAAGTTCAAAGTTGGTGCTGCATTTTTTTAACAATTGAACTTTGTAATGATGGCTAATACTACATTAGAGAAAGATGATAAAAGTAAAGATAGAGGTTCCTCACCAGAGCACCCATGGCCATATCTAAAGTTCTTGTTTGAGCTTTTTGAAATGTTTTTTTAAAATTAATTTTATGGTTTATGTTAATAGTTTGAAATTAGTTTGAAAGTTTAATTTCAGTAAATGTTTTAATGAAGTTGTGTGTTATTTTAGAAGCTGTGAAAAAGTCTATGCTTTGCTTGATTAAATTACTTTTTATAGATTTTATGGATTTGACTGCTAAGTTGTTGTTTTGGGACCTATGTTATGTCTCAACTGGTTCCCTAACTACTTCCCATACAGGTTACCTGTTTTCACCTAATATTTTCCTTGGAGAATCTATACACTGACACAAGTACAGGAGTTGTGTACTTTGGCCACCTATGGTCACAAGAGCATTAGACAGGTCAGATACTGATGTTGGATTATCCAGCTCATCCCAAGACTTTATACTAACGCTTGGCATTGGGCTGTAAACTCATGAGTGACTGTAGAATCCTATTTGTTTGGCAATGCTTTCTGTGGAGATTACACCAGCTATGTGGTCATGTAGTGTATCACATTATTCATTTGTAGGATCACTGCACCTGTTACTGGAGTGTGACTTTGTCTGTAAAGTTTCAGCTTCACTTTAGTCTACAAAACATTCCACACTGAATTGCTGCTAAAATATTTGTATCTGTTTAATCTAGAATCCAGAAAAGTTGTGTTTCTAAGGCAGTGGTCTTCAAACTGGTCCTAAAGGTTCTCTAGATGTTCAATTTTTTTCATCTGTCCTTATGCATTGAGAGTCCAAAAACATGGACAATTTAAGGGCCTTGAGGACTGGTTTAAATTTTAATGTTTTATGGAATTTCCTAACCCTTTCGGACCTTATGAGCTGGTCATTTGATGAGTGTGCAGTGCCACCATATGCTGAGGTGTGTAGCTTAAAAGCACATCCAGATAGAAATATACTTAAATATACTTAAGTAATATGATGAAGTAGTAAAATAACTTAAAAAAAAAAACTTTTTAAGATTATTAAAAAAAAAACTTGAAAAAACTTTCCACCTCTGATCCCTCACAATGACACCTTTAACTGACAGGGGATCTTGTTTTGTTGTTGCTACATCAAACAGGTGTTCTCTAGTAAAAAGAATCCAAGCAGCTTTCTATAATACCATGGTTAAGTAGATTAGGCTAGCGAAAATACACTGTTAATATAATTAAAAATAAATAAATAAATAGTCATGTCTTTAAGATGTTACATCTGTGGCAATGGTGTTTCTGAACTTATGGGGGCCTTACCAAACTCTTCCAAATAAGCAAAAACAGTTGTAGTTGTACACCCAATCAAATTGCAGGTTTAGAAATTTAAAGCCAACAGCCAGTTAAATTTCAGGATTGAGAATTCAAATATTTAGTTAAATCAAGATTGATATTCTATATATACAAACAGAGAACGAGTGAAACAAAATCAGTCAGGATTCATTTAAAATAGTTCCATAGGAAGTAGGAAGCCATTTGAAATTCAATCACAAAAATAGCTACCCAATCAGACTACTTTATCAGCATGAGGCACAATTCAGCTAGGCTATCAGATTGTATATGCCTCAATATGCATCAAATAAGAGTTATTTTAAGTAACCCACAGATATAGGACTAGGACAACTCTATGATTTGCAATGTCACTTAAAAATACATAATAATACATATGAGGTCATAACTACTGAAAGTTTGACACAATGAAGAAAAACAAGGCATTATTAATGATATACAGGCTTGAACAGACATAAGAAAATGCAAGTTAAAACAAAACTGAATTTGTCTAAGTCAAACCAAGTCATGGGGACAATACCACAAATTACTGCTGTTTTCTTAAAATATGAGTTTTCCTGTTAATCAGCTGGCTGAGGCTAGTAAGGTCAATGCCCCTTTAAGACGCTAGTATGTCCTATAACGCAGTCCAAAAGCTTTTCAGAAAAGTGTCCCTCTCTGATAAACTACTTTTAATGTTACCAATCAGAAAGTTACTTTATTTTGAAACTGAATGTGAGAAAAATAATTTTTGAAATGTAGGGTAAAATACTGGTGTCATGCAAGTGAAAACACAATGTTGTAGGTGTTTATGGAGCTACTTTAATTATGTTTGGTTATGATGCTGTGTGTTAGCTTAAATAAAACCTTTAACAGGGTGAACTGACTGAGGTGGTGTTAATAACTTAGTCCCAGCTAGTGGTAGTTAGAGTAGGCTATGGTAATGTCAACAAAATCAGTGATTAGTGCTGCTAATGCAGTGCAGTGATTGTTTGGCAACCCTTTGCCAGTTTAAACTTACTTGCATACATGTGAACTAACACTGTGTCCTTGGTGTGATAGGACAGAGTAAGTGAGAAAATGAGAAACAAGCTAAAACAGATGTTTTTGATTGATTGACGAATTTCATCAAAGTCATCAAAGTCATTGAATGGTCATATATGAATTATTCAAAAAAGACCTATAACATTATATTAAAGAATCAATCTTTTTTGTAATTTTAGATTTTTTGTGACATTGTTGGATCTTACTGTTGGTTTAGAAGAACACCATATGATACTGTCTAGCTCATAAAGTGAGGATGATGATGTCATACTGGCCTATTCACACTTTGTTTGTGGCTTTTGAAAGGATATCGGAAGAACAGACTGGAAGTGGTTTAGTCATTGTAGCCTAGACGATTAGTCAGCTCACACCACTCATCATTCCGGCAGCTTAGTCTGAATGAGTCTAATGGCACAACTCAGATAGAGGAAAGAGAGAGGAAAAAGGAAAAGAAATAATAGGTCCTGACACTTCCAGAAGGGATGGGGATGAATGCAAGCCCAGTTTAGGCAGGAAGGCTGTCATGTTCAGGGTCCTAGTGATGGTGTGTCCACTATCTTTGTATGCACATGAATGCTGGACAAGTGTTCGGGGTGGGGGCATTGGTCCACTAAGTCTGAAGCACTGTCCATTACATGAAGAAAGCGGTCTGAGGTTAATTATTTAGCATACTGTTTCTTAGAAGAGAGACATTTTTCAACACCCACTCTTCCCACAGAGGTCAAGTGCAGGGTTCCATTCAGTTTTTTCCAGGTGAGGCTATGAACAGCAGAATGGAAAGGCAACTGACAGTGGAATAGGAAGTTTAGGATGATTGTGCATTGATGCATTATTAGTCAGTTACATGCGGTGTACATGCTTCTTCTTTCAGGTGTCTTTAGGAGGATTAAAGTAGACCATGGTGAATAGTAGAGATGTTACAATTAAAAGAAAACATTATTCCTCAATTAAATGGCTTAGTAATTACCTTTTACCTTCTTCTGATGCTTTTCCAATGAACTGGAAGGGATTAGTTTGCTACTTGAATGAGACTGCTTATTTAATATTCTCCCACCAGTCTCAATTGCAGTAATAAACAGAGCATGGTGACAATACTCATGTATATGCTTTTTTAAACATCAAAATATATCAAAATAAGAGAATTTATAAAGAAGGAAAACAAAGAACACTAAAACTGTCAACTGTATGATTCCTTATTTGGCACTCCAGTCATCTTGTAACCTATATCTGCTGCTTATGTTTTGCATCACAGAGACTCATCCATGCAGCCCTTACTTCCCAACGCTTCATACTGTCCAGGAAAACGGCACCCGTTGCCAAGCAGGAAGAGCGTCAGTGGCCGAAAAAGCCACCGGGAGGAAGTTGGAAAGAACATGTTTGATGTAAGCGCCAGCGTATTTTTGGGCCTGACGAGGAACAAAAGGGTCGGTATATTTAGCGGTGGTCAGGAAGCAGGCCGAGAGCAGGGCTGAGGGGTTCAGTGGAGGCCTTGCCGACTTTCCCACACTCCCTGGCCGGAAACAGCCCATGACAGCTGCTCCACCAAGAGGCCCCAGGTCGCCTGTTATGGGAGCCATGGAGCTCGGAGGAAGGAAGAGGTTATACAGGCACCACCAACCCCCCCCCCCCAATCAACATCCCTGCTTTCTCAGAGTGACCAGCTCTAGAACATCCCCCATGATGCACCACTGCAGAGGAGAAGAAGTCTGTGGGAATGTTATGCACATTTTTAGAAGACGAAGGCCAGGGCTGTAGTTCAACTGAGTCCCAGTGTGTTTTGATTCATGATACTAGTTTCAGGATTCAATACTTACGAAACAGTTTGGACATATTTTAAATTAATAAAAATAATCACTCACATCAATCACATCTATGTTGCTGGACAGCTTACTAATGAGACTAGAGCTGGGAGGTGGAAGGCCTGAAGCAGGTTTATATGTTATAAATGTTATTTTTAACATGATTCTGGGTAATTTGAAATCACAGTTCTTTTGCTTATAATTTGATCCTCAAATTGTAACGGCCAGTTCTGTACATAGTAATATTCATAGTTAGAAAGGTATTACAAAATAATACAAGTGAATATTAACAAAATAAATGCAAGCACATTAGAAAGCATAACTAAAAGAATGCAGATCACCCATCTACACAATGTGCCCTGTGACCTTTTCAAAATACAATGCACTGTCACCTTTAGCTGTTGCATGTTTCTAGCAAAGACATTTTTTATATCATGCTTGGATTTCATCACAACAAAATGAAGCACAAATGAAGTCTGAGCAACACTGAACAGATAATGTGTAATCTCTGTCACAAGTCTGTAATGGCATGACATACTGTCAATGTCAGTACAGTACAAGACAGCACTATGTAATCCTCATCATCCTAGTTACATATTAGTTCTATCTGTACATATGCTGCTGAACCGGAGCTAGCCCTTTGGCTTAACATTATTTAACAGCATGCTTGTTCCAGACACATTTCCTCTACAATGGGAAACGAAGTATTGAGTTACAGTTTGACTTATTTATTTCATTATGAGAGCTGAGGTTGAGAAAGATGATGATGGCTGCTAAAGCATTTCCTCTGCATTCTTCCTTTGAAGATGTTGATTATGGCAATATGTTTTTGGGAGATGGTAGCAGCATTTTTTTAAGGTCAATCACATTATTCATAGGAACTAGTGAACTAAATCAAGAAGATTAAAGAAGGAAGAACAACTGGAAACTTGAAACAACTTTGCGAAGGATAAATAGTTATCTTTTTTAGACTAAAATTAAGCACTAGTATGTAAAGTAGATGGTACTTTTACATTCACTAAGCTTGATTATTCAAAACATAATTAATCAATTAAAATGTACCTTTCTAAATAAATTGGCAATGGCAGTTTGTGACAATCATGTAAATTTCAAATTCCTTTACTGATTTGTTTTACAGTAAACAAAAAAGACCTAATGGACACACCCATTTATTGTCATATTGAATACATTTTAAAAAAATTTCTTAAAGTATTTCTTGCTTCTATTCTTCTACTCTTTGAAAGGATAAGCATTGTTTGTTATTGCAAGTCTGTTTTCACTGTTTGGTCTATTGTAAACAATTTATAATCATGTAAAACAAATAAGTACATCCCATAGTAACTGTTGATATTGGAACAAGGAAACATTTCACCCTCTTTCACACAGCACCTACAGATAAAGGTGATCATGTAGCATTAAACATTTTGTAGTAATTTTAATACATTTAAATAAATAGTATATATAAAATACACAAATCCAGCCAGAGAGCAGACCATTTCATATGAAAAGTCATCTTAAAGAACACAAAAATTTCACCTGCGGATAACTCTTACAACTGATGGTTTTTAAAATTTGACAAAATGGACAAATTTGACCTATATGGCAGGCATGTCTCTTCTGAAAGAACAATAAAGAAAGGCCACAGTTGACCAAAAAACATATAGGCAAAAACCTGGCCTTTTGGAACAATGTGCTCTAGACAGATCAATAAAAGAGTTTTTTGCCATAATAACTGTACTTCTGTGTGGTGTAGACCAAACCCAGCTTTCCAGGAGGAGAACCCTATACCAACTGTGAAGTGTTTTAATTGAAATGTCATGGTTTGGGGTTGTTTTGCTGCATCAAGTGCCAGGCAGCTTAAAGTCATTGATTCAGCTATGTATACTGTATGTCAAAGAGGTCTAAAAGACAATGTGACAATGTCTACATTTGAACCCCATTGACAATTTGTAGAAAGATTTGAAAAGGATGGTACATGCAAGAAAACTTTATAAGATTACATGCAGCTGATTGTGGCAGTAAAATTTTAACATTCCTTCATTGGCATGAAGGGGTTCCTTCTCACTGTATTGCAGCAAATGCTTGCTATAAATTACTTACTGTATGTTGTTAAGTTATAAACTCTTCCAAAAATCTATCTGTAAAATTTACATTTACAGACACAACCAAATTTCCTGACCTTAAAATGTCACTAAATGTCACAAAATGGCTCAAATTTTTTCTATAACACTTGAGGCTGAAAGCAAGAGGAAGTGAGAGGGCTGTGTTTCTCTTTTGAAATTAATGCACACATCAGTATGCTAGAAGCAAAGGTACTAAGTAATTAAGTATTTTTTTTTTTAATATTTGCATATTTTGTACACATCTGCTCAAAAGTCTTCTGTTTTGTTAACTAATGTTCTCACAGTTAAGTAAGAACATTAGTTCCCCTTTAGTGCCCTTTGTTCCAAAAAATATCCAAATGCAACATTTTCACTAAAAGATCTAAAATCACTAAAATTCATTGACCTGTGGTCATTTTGAATGCAGAATTAAAAATGAGCCACAAGAAAAAAACAAGTAAAGTTCAAAATTTGTGTGATATACAGGCAGGTTGTTATGAGCAGAAGAATAAACCTGCTTTGTCATTTCCATCTTTTGCAGTGTGCTAAGAAACGGACGTGACAACTCAACTATGTACTGGTTTTTGTCTCCATCATGTGGTTGTGAGTGCCTGCTTGCAGACTCTCTTTTTCTCTCTCTCTCTCTCTCTCTCTCTCTCTCTCTCTCTCTCTTTCTCGCTCTCCCTCCCTCTCTCTCATTAAATGCTCTCCTTGAACTTGCTTGTTAATGCTGTTTACGAGTAATAGATGAATCTTTTTTTTATGTAAAAAGGAATAATGAATGAAAACTAGTGGGGTCTAGTTACAGTTGTGCAAGCAAATTATGCTAACTGCTGTCCACTGGTTAATTCATTGCAGCATCAGCATTTTTAGGTGTAAGTATTTCTTTAACCTTAAGGCAGACTGCCTCCTTTAAATTCAGATTATATACTGGTGTGACCAGCAAGGCATGCTGTAAAGTCAAATGTGGTTTTATTACAAAATATAAGCATGTCTACATATAATAGATTATTTTTGCTTATTTACCAGTTCTGTACTTCATATAGTTTGAAAATTATATGTGTCAGTGAACTTTAGCTAATGTCAACAATTTGGCATGGCAGAATATCACTTCAGAAGGTTAGTCAGCTATCAGTTTATCAGGGGTATGACCAAACCTGCAGGTGACAGTAAATCACTAGTCTACAAGAACATTTTTCCAGTGCATCCACTACAAACACAGTTTTCTTAAAACAGCATATTTATTTTGCTTACTCTGGCTTTGTTTGCGCAGCGGATGGAATGTCTACCATGCAAGGCCTAATGCCTTGGAGCAGTTTTATCCTAAGAGCAATATACTACATCAAGCTTAAGTGCAAAGATGCAAAGACATCTCCTTCATTCACTAAAGGCCAGAGAAATGAATTATTCAACATTGCTCCACTTTCCTAAAGGCTCAGCAAGGCAAGTGTTCTTGTGGTGTGCCTTTAGCAATTTTGCATTTGTGCAGAGACCTAAAGATGGCAGTGTTGCCATATTATCTGAAAATGTCAACTGGGCTGTAAATTGGCAGAGCACTGTATCATAGTATTTCTGTGACTGGGCTTGACATCGAATGTGCCCCAGTAAATTTTATTTGTTTGATTTCATTCATTTGTCTATAATTTAATTACAGATAGTGATCTTTATTTTCAGACCAGATCTTTGTGTGTGTTTCTGGTAAAATGCATTTTAGTGTAAATGACAGCCTGTTCTGCACTAATATATTCATCAGTCAGAAGCACATTTTGTCATGGATAGCAAGTGATGTCATAGCTTATTGCTACAGTATGTACAGTATGTTACTGAGTGAGAGGATTTTGTGTAACCCCTTACTGTGTGGATATTAAGACGTATTATTCAATAATAAATAAACAATTTGTAAATACTGCAAAACTAGGCAATAAGTTAGGTAGTTATGAGAGTGAGGAACTGAAGTATGGGCTCAAATTCAGTCTTCAGATTTTAAAGGGCTAGCTATCCTAACGGTGCTGAAAATCATACTGATTGCCCAAAAGGTCAGTATTATAGAGGAGCGCTGACTCTCATAAGACACTTTGAGTTACAAAAGGCCACCAACTGATCAATAAAGGCCATTCTGAGAGGGTCACTGTCCCTCATAGAGTGTTTGACATCCTCAAGGGTAAAGCATAGGTTATGATATGTTTACTCTGTGTGTAACTACATTCTGATAAAGGCTCTGTCTGCAAGTAGTTCAGAAGAATCAGAAGAAGTAAATTTGGCAATCATGATTAAGTAAATTGTGGAGACCTATTCTATATTTTATAGGTCTTTCACACTGGTGTCTTTATTTGTGGTGAGGTCAAATTTTATTTTGGGTTTGTTTTTTTTTTGCTTTAAAGAAAGTGTAGTGGTTAAATTACACTGGTCAATTTTTCATTTGATTTAACCAACTGGAATTCTTGACAGAGGGTGGCCTGAATAACCAAAAACAGTAAAAAATGACTTCTATTACTTTTGTGTCAGAGTAATTGCATTCCTTTTCTTTTTGCATTTCCATGTAAAGTGCTTGTCAAACTTGTTTTTATTTTGTTTTATCTCTGGACGGGCAGATTGTAACTGTCTGAATGAGGGAAATATGAAGGCAGATCAAAACAGAACCCAAGCAGTGTTTAGGTAACTGTGCTCTAATTAGTGCAGATACACTCACTTGAGCAATTATAATCTCAAGCAACTGGTTTAATTACATGTTGAACAAAGGGAGCAACTTGAACACTTTTGAAATATTCGTCTGTGCAGTTTTTTTGTTCATTCACTTTGAGTTCATTTAAAGTGTATGAAAGAACATTTATAACAGGCCCAAAGAATAATAATATAGTTTTTTTTTCATAGTTATTTTTTACTCTCTGGGTAAAATAATCTGAGGTTTTTTAAAAAATAAAATAGCATGACCTTCATAGCAACTCTGAAAGTGCTAAGAAATGTTAGTAAATAATAATAAATTAATAATTATAATAATGAAAGTATTATAAAAAGCATATACAGTGAAGTGTTACATAAGGTTGGAAGGTTTTCTGATGTTACTTTCTACTATAAAGACAAGCCATAGACATAGACCTGCCCATATGTTTGATGTAACAATGAATAATGAATAGACACAGTAAGTTAGTAGATTTTTTTAGTCGGTCACAACTTGTTAAATTTGCTGGAAATATACACAAATAGCCAATATGAAATGGTTTAGACTATTAATTGTAGTGTAAATACAATATGACAAAATTTAAACAATAGTAATGAACATACCTGTGACAGTTTGTTGGTCTTTGTTAAGCCAAGATTTTACAAAATAACATGTTTACATAATGAATGGATGTAGTGCTTTCAGTAGCATAATGGGTAACAGCGGACATTCATTCTGTTGTGACTGATAGAAGCAAAATAAAAAATTTTAATTTCATTTGTTTTGAAGTGCTGGAGAATTATAAATGCAAAGTTTCATTTTCAGTACATAATGCAAAGTAGTGGAAATTTGACAATATGCTTACACTGTTAATAATACAACAATCAAATTTGCTGAGGCAATGCTGAATGGTACTTATACGTAACATTTTCCTTTACCCCTTTTGGTTCCTTCTTCATTTGTTTTTTATACAAGTGTTGTAAGCAGGGATACATACATGTGTGTATCTATGCATGGAATTATTTATAAGTAAAAAGAAGGAAATGAGAAGAAAAATAAATAAATGCACCATACTGATAAATAAAAGTATAATACTGTAAAATGTTCTATATACAATGAAGTGTTATGTAAGCTGTGAAGTCTTTCTGTTTTGGCAGTTGGACGTTACTTCCCACTTTAAAGATAAGTGCTGTGATTGCCCTGCAGCCACCCTGGCCATGTGTTTTATGTAACTAAAGAGCAGTGAATAGGTACAGCAGATGTGCACAATAAAAAAAAACATTTCAGAAAAGTTGGGATATTTTTCAAAATGCAATAAAAACAAAAATCTGTTATGTTAAACAAAAAATTAATTGTTAGTTAATTGACAAAAGTACAAAGGAGCCATCCTTTGTGCCTATAAAGCCATGCTGTTGTAGCCCATGCAAAATATGGTCTGCCGTTGTCCTTCTGAAATAAGCATGGACATTCCGGGAAGAGATGTCACCTTTATTCTCTAAAATCTTAATATACACATTTCGCTGGTAACAATCTGGATGGTTATTCTCATCTATATCTCAAAAAAAAAAATTCCTAAAGCAAGCTGAAATGTGGACTGGTTCACAGGTCACAGGACACAGGTTCCACAATCTTTCAGTCCATCTGAGATGAACTCAGGTTCAGAGAACTCGAAACTGGAAGTTTCTGCATAGAGTTGATGTATGGCTTCTTCCTTGCATAATACAGTTTCAAGTTGGATTTCTTAATGCAGTGATGAACTGTGTTAAATTACAATGGTTTTCTGAAGTATCCCCTATATTTGTCACAGTAGCATGACGGTTTATATGTATAAAATATGTATTGTATATTAAGTTGGTCAGTGAACCTACTGAAAATCTTTTCTTTCTTCTTTTGTAAGTTAAATTCTCATTAATTAACATATCACAGATTTTTGTTCTAATTGCATTTTGGAAAACGTCCCAGCTATTCTGGATGTGGGGTTTGTATTTGTTTTGTCATACACCTGTGAAATCTGCTGAACATATAAAAATATGTTGTATGTCTGTATTTCAGATTACACTGCACTCTTGCTTTAAATTGTAGAATTACTTTAACTGTCAATGTTCTAATATATTAAAGTTTGCTTAAAGATTTGACTCTCTGAACAAAATAATCCTTAAAACATATCTTCATTACCACAATACCTACTGTTTTTCAACAATTCCCAAAAAAGATTAACGCCATAATTATATAGTTTTTTTTTATTTCTGGAGTAATTAGTAACAAGGCTTTAATGTCTGCCAAAAAGCAGACAGAATGTAAGCATTTTGAGGTGAAGGTGGAACATGTTGCTAATAATATGGCTCCCAGGCAAAGACAGATAACAGTTGTTTTAATATGTATCTTTGGAATCCATCTCATGATCCTATAGTGAAATGTTTGAAGGTTATGCTTGAAACACATTGGCTGCTGCTAATCATGTGATACCCACATACCACCCTGGATCTGGGTAGGAATGTCCAGTAACTTTGCAAAACTTTTGGAGAACAATCCACATAACCTAAGTATTGTTCCATTTTAAGCAGTTTGAGCAGGGCCTTGATTATTGCCCTCAGCATAGTGTGCATTCTTCATAACAGTATAAATATGTCTCTGCCTGGGATCTAAAATGCTTTTATTGACTATGTACAGGCAAAATCTGAAAAACCTTGGAGATGAGGTGTAATAAAGAGGTGTCTGAAAGGCGATATCTGAGGGATTTATTTATTTTCCAATGAAGGAGGAGGCTTGTGAGAAATTGTTCAAGGAGTTTAGGTACTGAGGGAGTTCAAGGCCAATAAATTTAGAGAGCACAAAAGTCCAGGAGTTAAAAAGGGAGTCTCTTTTTATTATTAATCTTCAAAATGATTTAGATTTTTTTGTAGGAAGGGGGGGAGGGGGGGGGCTCGAAAAAGAGTTGGTTTTTTCCCCCTTTTTTTCTTTTTTCGTTTCCCCTTATTTTTCAACAGATGTAGAAATGATTGAAATCCCAGCAGGCCTCATTATCTGAATCCTCCTGACACCCAGGGAGGGCTTAAGGTCTTAAAGTAACGATTCAAACATGATTTGTATTAAAGCCAACAATCTCCCACATTGGAACATCAAATTACTGAAAACTCACACTGAAGAAAGGGAGGGGGGCGTCTAGGATGTGGTTACAGAAACGTAATTGTTTCTGACTCTGTAAATCCCGACTAAGACCTTAAGTAAAGACACTAAGAAGGAAAACTATTGTCATGATTATTATTATGTGTTCCTGCTTTTTCCCTCTCTTTTTTCTTTGCTTTTTTTCTAGTTTTGCATTCACAGTGGACGTCACCCTTGGTTAGAAACTTTTAAGTGTGTGTAACAGACAAAAAATAAATAAATAATTATATAAAACAAAATCCTCGGCTGATGCCTCTGGTCTCTAGCCAGCCTTCAGTACAAGGAAAGGAAGAAAAGGGATGGGCTTTAGTAGCAGTGGATGTTTATGGCTTGATCATAATGCATACACTGCCTCACTAATGACTTAAAGCAGGGCTCATGGGAACCTTCCCCTCTACTGTATGTGTTAATTAGTGCTTTGTTTGCTCTGTTTATTAATGGCTCGGCTTTAACCTTACAAATCCATCTCTGTCAGGCTTGTGCCTGTGCCAATTCTGCCAAGTCTTGCTACTTTCCTCTTCCTTGTGCCAGCGATCAACATGCCACACATGGAGCAGAGTGCTGTGCTAAGCACTAAGTGGACATGACACGTGGCTTCCACTGCCGTCCTGGCCTCTGGAGCACCGTTTGATCATAACTCTGTCATGCTGCTTGATAGAAGTGCGCAACAGGCCCGAAGATATGGAGGATGAGGAAGAGAGGGATGAGCGAGAGATGCTTTTTGATACGCGGCATAACTAAGCCCTGGGCTGAAGAAGGAGATACAAAAGATTCCCCAGCAAATTGACATAATCTGCAGTGAGCGAGGCTTTTAACAACAGACATGTGCTCAAAGGAGGAGCTCAGTGACCCTCATTCGAGCTCCATTGAATAAAATCCCACCTTGGGAGTGCCAGCCCCCATAATCTCATGCTGCTATAACCTAGGAGGTAGGTGGGATTCTTTGATTCCTGATTCAATATTCCTAGCATTCCAAAAGCCTCTTCCCAGTTCAACCCAGCGGCGAAGGGAGCGTGCCTGTCCTCGCGATGCCTGTTCTCCTCTTCTTTCCTCTCCTCTCCTCTTTCTCAAGTCTTCCCCTCTCTGTTTGTTGCATTCAATAAAGTTCTTTGAAGAGGAAGAAAAAGAGAAATTGGAGGGAGAGAGAGAGAGAGAAAGGATCGATCCCTCCCTCTGTAAGATGCAGACTTGAACAGGGCCCTGACTGCATTGTGAGTGCGCCCCCTCGTCGATCGATAGCACAGCTCGAAGTGTGCGGGGAGGAAGGGCCGCGTGTGTGTGCGTGTGTGTGTATGGGAGAAATCCCCTGTCGATTGAAGCGCAGCTAAATAAAACACCAGAGGAAAAGCAGGGATGTTGAGAGGAAAGCCGGCTGACAGGCAGACAGATTGATAGATAATCTCAATTCAGATTTGGATCATGAACCAAAAAGAGGTGTGGGTATACAAAGTGTCTGTGTAAGTTTTTGAGAAGCTGCACCTGTGCATTCTTGTATGTGCAAAGGCACCAGAAGCCCTTATGAAGCGTGCATGGGAAGCGGGTTTCACGCTGAGCTTATAGTTATATCTAAAAGATGCTTAATTACTACAGATTCTCAGGCTGTTGTCAGACAGGGAGATACAACAAAACAGATCAGGAAAGAGGAGGGGACAGTAATACTTGGAAAATGGTGGCCTCCAGGCCAGTGGATCATGACTTCATCCTCTGCTAATGAGGGCGAGATTTCCATTTTTCTTCAAATCAATATCCAGAAGTCAGATTTTTTAAGCTTTAGGACAGGATCAGCATGGCTTGACTTTCATGAGGATAGACCAAAGCAGGTCCCCATTATCTTAAATAAGAGGAACAGAGAAGACTCCTGGGAATTGTGCTGCACTTGTGCCTGGAGTCATTTGTTTCTCTATCATGGTGATGGTATATGGAGGACATATGTCCAGACACTGTTTCCCAGCAAGCACTGAGGAATTTTAATAAGATTTTCATGATAGTAATTAATCTACTGCATGCATTCCTCCATCCAACATATGCCTGTCCTGGCAAAAATGCTTTAAAATGAGATAAAGCACCTTGTAAAAAAAAGCAGAAACACTGACCTGTGTATATTCATGGACGTAAACACTACCTTTAAATTTGAGCATTAAGTGTGTGTGTTTGCATTTGCATGTTTGCATCCCAATGCCTAAAACAGACCCTGCGGTTCTCTCTGGGTCTTTGATAGACCACTCAATCCCAGGCTATCTCTGGGGAACTGTTTCTTGATAACCCATTAATCTGGCCAGGCATTTCCCCTGCCTGGGCAAACATCATTTCTATGCGGTAAACACCCTCTTCTCTCCCCTCTGCCGTCAAAAGGCTGAGCCCTGGATCCTGGGTGCTGTGGGGTTAAATTCTTTCAGATCATGTACACATAATAGGCCTGGTTAATATTCATGACGTGGGCCAGGTACCGCGAAGGTTAAATTTGACTTACTTTTCAAAAGCTTATCACTAATGCATGACGGCAATAAGAATATTCAAAGCGGCCGGGTGACCAAAGGTTGATGAGATCCTTACCTCTCCACTGACATTTTAAACACATTACCATGTGGGCACCCTGCCTCTCAATTGCAGGCAGGGAATAAATTGTGGACTAATCATGGCTCAGCCTAGCGGTCCAAGCACAGACCTGAATGATGATGTTTTAGGTGAGAGGGCCCCTTTAGGGCACCTTGGTTATGTGGCCATCATCAGGGAGATGGGTCAGTGTGAGAGTTGGGAGAAATCTCAGTATATTTTCTTTATTTAAAGTGAATAGACCTGTCAGATTGTAGTAACCATCAAAGTCAAACGAGTAATGGGTTTTAATTTAACTTAATTTTGACACAGTTGTTCAGAGGCGTGGTGAAACTTTGTGAGCAGGAATCATGCAGGGCTGCATATGTTATAATACAATGAAACTTGTTATTTTTTCACCCTTCATTAAAGATGATGCAGTAATTGGTTGTGAGTGAGCAAGCGTGTATGAATTCAGCATGTAGGTGAAGCTCCCACAGTTGGTCTCCTAGTCTGGTCACCCGCAGGCATTTGACGGACAAAGCGGTGTGTTAGAGAACAAACAGAGGGCAAACTTTCATCTTTCAAGCCCGATTAGCATCAGTGACTGCTGAAATGGAGCTGTCTGTCGCCCTGAGGCACTGAGGGAGCAGGACTTTGTTGCAGCAGTGGCAGAGACGGCCTGCAGGTGACACAGTGGCTCTTGTAGTGTTTTTCTTTCTTTTTTTCTCTCTTCTCTGTTATGCTTTCATTCCCACCCTTCCTTTTCCTCATCTGACTCATACTATGATGCATACAGGTAAATATGAAAAGTAGGGTTAATTGTGCTGCTCCACTGAACTATATGCCCTGAAGCCCTCCTCTCTACCAGTTCAACCAAGAACCAGCTTGCCATGCAAACAGTCCTGTGATATTTTGTAAGATTGACAAAAAAAGATGTGTTCCCTCTTTGTGACAGCACACTTACTTTTAAAACCCATGATGCACAGTCATGAAGCATTAAGAGAACGTTGTGTTGTCCTGCCCAAAAAATGTGTTGCCTTTGTCCCCTTGTGTCCTCCTTCTTCTACTTTCTCCTGCCAATGCTGTTTGTCACTAAATGCAAGCCACAGACTGACAGGCCAGGTCTTTAAGTCTTTAAAAAAGAACTACCAGTGGATGAATTTTTCATCTTTTCTTTTTCTGTAAATGATCCTCTCTCTCTGTCCTCCCAGGCACCAGTCCCTATGGGTGTCTCCTCAGATTCGGGCCCTGCTTCCCTCCTAAATGGTGGTAAATGGCTCTCGGCACAAATAATGCATAAACAGCTGTTTTGCCCAAGTAAGTTATCCTCTTAAAAGATTTAGAAGCCTCTCCCGCACTCTCTCCCACTCTCTCTCGGTTAATTCATCAATTTCTTATGATAGCAACAGTTCGGCATGCCGCGAGTGTTTAAGTACCAATTAGGGGCCTGGTTCCCTCGGTCCTTGCTGCCACACCTCTGTTCCTCCCCTCTTTTTTCCTCCTCCTTCTTCCCACCCCCTTTTCTTGTCTGTCCATCTTCTCACTCACCTTTCACTTCCCATTTTGTCCGTTCATCTCTTCATCGCTCTTTTATACCATCTTTCCTCTCCCTCAAGATGTCTTCTACTTAAATGATGAGCTTCATCGTATTTTTCTTTATTAACTTTTTAGTACCCTGAATTATTTATCCTAGATAATCACTGATCATAAGCGTGAAATAAGAGCACATCAATCAAAAGGAGTTTTTTAAAAGCTTCATTTCCCTTGGCCAGGGACACTTTTGCCGCCCCTTGTAAACAACGCGCCAAGTGGCAGTGTCCTAAGCTGGCTCACTTAGAGTTGAGAAGACCCCACTGGACCGCCCATCAACACACTCAGAAACCTTAAGCAGGATGCACACTTCCACACTCCCCCCCCCACACACACACCCCTCCCCCCCCCCCAAACACACACATCTGCAGAGAGCAACCCACAGACAGATGGTGTTCATCACTCACATGTCAGAAGATCTCGGGTTGGCTCCCGAGAGGTGGGGTTGACAGCCGTAGCTGAGTTTATAATTAGCCGGTAACGAGCTGGTCATCACTTCCAATTCTGAAGTCTTGCCCACGTCTTGGAAGGCGCTTCAAACTTGACATTCTCTGAGTCTTCATTGGTGGAGGAGGAGGCTTTTTCCCCTTTTTTTGGATGCAGCATGCTGGGCACTGGGCTAAGACACTATGGTCTTGCATTCTTTCATAGTGTTGTGTCCTTTTATACAAGGCCAGACCACAAGCCCAGACTCCTGAAGAAAGAGTTTGAAAACAGATGGTAACTCAATGAGACTCTCAGGAGAAAAGCCTTTGGGGGCATACTCTGAATTAGTTTCTTTTTTCATTTTTTGTTAATGTACCATTCTCTGTGTCCTGGCAAAGAATGGGGGTAGGAATGATGTTTGTAATTCTCCCATTCTTCCTCCTTGAGCCTAACAATAGGCTAGTCTGTGTTTTTTCAGATGATAGGCTTTTTCCTGCTTCTGAGAACCACATTTGTATTCAGAAATAAAATGATTTGATTGAAGTGTCTCTCCAGCTGTTTAAGTGGCTCTCCTGTGCATATCAGAACCACAACAACTCCACAGAGTTGAAGAGCAATGGGAAAGCAGGAGGAATAACCTGCTCCTCCTCTACAACAGTTCCCAGCTGGAGCTAAACAGGCCTGCGTCTCTTTCCACAACTTCTGCTGGTGCCCTCGTCTTAAAAACTTTGTCTTCTTATATTGCTTTATGATTATTTCATTTTCCCCTGCTTTGATCTGACTTGCTCGCCAAGGGACGCGTCAGTTTTTCTTCGTTCAAAGATGTTTCGGAGCCAACTAACTTTCTGTTTTCTGTTTCCCCGCTCATCCCACCTCCTTTTCCTGGAGTGCAGGAGAAAGGGGCTTCACTCTCATTTGCCACTCTGGGTTGGTGATTTCTTTTTTTCCCCCACATCAGTTGCACTCTGAAGAGAAAGAATAAAAGATCATCTTTGAGAGCCGCCCAAGATTCCCAGGGCACTTTCAAGAGGCCTTTCTCGATTCATTTACTTTACTTTCATGTGAAAAACTTGGTTTCATTACAGCAATTAGCCACTTTATCTCCAAACCAATTACTACATTAAAATAATCATCTGCTTCTAAAGAATTAAGCACCCTCACCCTCTTGGTTTTCTCTAATTGATTTATGTGGATAACGCTCTTTCTGCTGCAGACAGCAGTTTGTTGTTGTACCTCGTTTGAGCTTCTCTTGCTCATTAGTTGTAGCTTATTAAATTTCACGGATGCGGGTGCACCACGTATTTTTCCCTGCTGCCAAATCAGCTGCACGGCAGTGTTAAGTAATTTGTCAAACACGGCTGATAATGGGCTACACCAAGGAGCCATGACACAAATGGGCACTCATCCTTTGTTGTCTGTTTCATGCCTTGTCTGAAAGGCAGGCTGTTGAAAAAAGAAAAAGCAAAATATGAAGGGGTGTACGTGTGTGTATTGGAGGGTGTGTGCTGCATGCATAATTCACGAGGTTCACGGAGAAAGGGAGCGTGGAAAAAGAGAAACAGAGAAGGAGACGGCTTCAAAGGGGAGTGCTGTTGATTTTTCTGCTCCGTCCAGAGATCCGGGAGGTCGGGCAGAGGGGGAGCCCAGGGGAGAGGCTCCTCAGCGATTCGCTCGGCCTACCCCCCTTCACACTCTCTCCCTCACAGAGCCCCCCCTGCACCCCGCCTGGTCTGCGCCCTGCAGCAGCCGGGGTCAGCCTCTGGCTCCCTCTAATGAAGCCCCTGGCCCCCTCGCCAGCGGACTGAGTGGCATGCGTTCGCTTCGGCCTCCCCCCAGTCCGTCCCTGTGCGCCTACTCTAGCCCAGCACTCATACTACCCACATGTGCGCACGCACACACATTTCACCAGCCAACCGAGGCCTTTGATATCTGCATTCCCAAGCAGCTAGCATACCCCCCCGCATTACCAGTCAAGTTGCCCAATCATAAACCAGAACATGCAGATGAGGACATAAATAATCATTGTCCTGATGCTCATTAGTATCTTCTTTTAATTAGCCTTAGTATTGTAGGGTCAAAGGGTCAAAGTAACAGAATTTTACATAAAGCTGTTTTTTAAGGTAGTTGTGATTTAAAACGAAGCAAATGAATGTATGGAGAAAGATTTTTGCACAGGATTTTTTTTAGCATGACAATACAATACAACACCATATGGAGAAATGGAGTAAAACTTCCATGTCCATATGCAGTTTATATTTCTAAAGGCTCTGTGGGATTACATCATTCTGTCTTCTACTTGTACTAATTAACTGCTGTCTGCTAAAAACAGAGAAACCTAAAAACACTGCAATTCTTGAAGAATCTTTCCTTGTGTGCTGAAAAATACCCACCCCCTGTCTTTTTCTTCTGAAGAGCACTTCTGGGAGGCTTCGGGAGCGGCTTAGCGACTAATTAAATTAGCAGCTAAATTAAAACTTGATTATTCCCTTGGCGTCTGCTCGAAATATATTTGCACAGTAGCATTTATCTTTTAAAACAAGCGATCTTCTTTTCCCCCTAGCCCTTTCCACTACGGTAGCACTTCTTTTCCAGGCTGCGTCTTGGGGGGATCATTTGCAGGACTGAGAGCTTCTGCTTGCTGCTAATTACATTAATCCAAACATGTTCAAAGTTCTTCTGATGAGGCTAATTGCACCTCCAACCGTGGTCTTTTTCAGAGTGGTAGGAAGGGGACAGTTTGGTTCAGTGCTGTAGGAGGCTGATGCCACAGGCATTGAGATCCCGCTGAGGGAATTCCAGCCATTTTCTTGCTGCTGTCTGTCAGATGTAACTCCCCCAAGGGGCTGCAACCCTTTGTCACATTTGATAACCTGGCTGTTCAAGACATGACCTCAGGCCTGAATGTTCTGACTGATAGTGACTACCCTGCAAAAAAAATGAGTTTTAACTTTAAGTTATGACTGGGTTACCCTAAAATTAATTTGAGTAAATTCAATACATAATAATATTTTAACACAAAAAACTTTACGTTTTGTTATTATTTACATTTAAAGTCATCACAGTTACTAACCATATGCCAAAGCATTTTGTTCATACAGTGTACTGTCCCTGAAATGCAAATTATATTTTTTGTGTAAAGATAACACTAATGCCTGAAATGAGTAACTTTGTACTACTTAAGCAACTTTGTAGAACTAAAACAGGTTAGCTAATTAAATGATAATTGTTATACATTTAATTGTTCATTAGCATAAATCACACTCAGTTATGAATCTCATCTAAACCCCCTTAATGTTCAAATCACCTAAATCTGGATTCTTTAATCTCCCTTGTATGCTCCACTGGCAAAGAAAGATGTCTTGTGCTTTAGTGTAAGTTACAGATGAGCTTAGGAACTGCAGTTAGCAAGCATGATGAATAAGCTCAACTAATATTTGTTAAAAAGCTAAATAAAATGTTAAAATAAAATAAGTCATAGTCTATGTTTATCATACAAAGACACAAATGACTGGCATGTTAAAACCAATCGAGAACTTAACAGTGAGTTTTTACAGTTGATGTAAGCAGATGCTGGCCAAGCATTAAATGTACTAAAACATGACTACATATGCACTTTTTAAAGAAGCATTTGGCCAGTGTTCCAGCAGTACTGACAATATACAAAATATACATGGTAATATTTCCTCATTTCGTTCACCTCTCTTAGATTGTCTCTTTTTCTCTCTGTCTCTAGCACTGGCACATGGCCTAGTAAAATGTTTTATATCTTTTATAAGCTTCACAAGAACTCTATATTTATGCCTTCATTTCAGCCAACATGTCCACTCAATAAACCTGGCCTGACCTTTAAGAGCTTTCTCACTGCTATTAACATGCAAAAGCCACATCTCACTTTTGAAGGTTGCCCACTTACTCTCAGTGTTTTGTGTGTGTATTCCTATGGCTGGGTTAACAATTTTCACATTGTAATTTATTGTTTGGTGCTCATATACTTCTGCTGAAAGACTAGAATATGCATGCCACTCATCACTTATCCATGTGTTCATGATAAATGGGTATTCTTTCCACTAAGGAGAAGGGGAAATAATGATGCTCAGTAATGTCAGCCTGTATAGAAGAAGGTAAACTGGTGCTTCTATCTATCTATTCTAACTATCAGTAACGTGAGCAGCAAACAGAAGTGCACAATTGAAACCATTTTGTTTTTATTTAAAAGTAGGTTTTGTTTCTGATAAATGAATTAACTTTAATGCTAGGATTAATTTTTTAAACTGAAGTAGTTTTTTTGCCAACATCAGCTAGAGTGGTTTAGACTAGTAGCAATACACCATCACTGCTTTCTCAAGCGCATCCTTAACAGTGAACATTAGCTATTTTGGATCCAACTTGTCTTTTAGTGACAGAAAAATATGATAATTTGTTATTCCTACTCTATATGTGTTGGAGTGCTTTATGAAAACTTTATGATAAGAAACTAAATAAGAAAAGTTTTTGTTATGTAAAATGTAAATATTCACCACTGTTTGTTGCAAGCAAATGTAATAGGGAACCACCTATTACCAAGACTTGTACTATACTCATAATTTGATGACAGTATATGGTCTCTTTGCTTATACAGACCTAAAAAAATCAAACACATATGGTCGCTCTGTAATAAGAACCACACTTTGATCTATTTTTACTTGTTGACTAGTCTTTCAAAAAGTAGTCATAAAAAAATCTTCCAAAGTATTGTTGTAGTAAATAGTAAATTGCTAATAGGAACTGGGACTAGGGGCAGATGTGAGATGTACAGAAGTGTTTCTGTTGTATATCAGCAAGTTTCAGCCTCGGGCACTCGGCCCAGAGATGTACACAGACTGTCTGATGTGAACTGCACACTAAAGTCACCACAGCTCTCAGAATCTCACCTGTCAAAAAGTGCTCCTTGTCTCTGTCTCTCAATGAAATACTGGTGTTGGCTAATCCTGGCTTCTGTATAGTGGAAAACAGATTATTGAATATTAAGCCTAATACTTGTAGCAAGTAGCTGCATCTTTCAAAACCAAGTAAGTTATGGGTCTAGTTGCAGAAACATTAATTTTGGCATGTTTTAAGCATGTATATAAAGTTTTTTGTCTGGGCTTTAAATATTGTTGTGCTACTTTATTCACTGCAAGTTGTACACATCATGCTAAAGATTTTGTAAGTTGACTGGATTTCAGTCAAATGGGCCTTTCCTATTAAAGATGGTGGTTTACATACTTATCTGGTCTGGTTTGTGAGATTGTATTTCAGAGC
Source organism: Arnoldichthys spilopterus (assembly GCA_037974385.1). Classification (NCBI taxonomy): domain Eukaryota; kingdom Metazoa; phylum Chordata; class Actinopteri; order Characiformes; family Lepidarchidae; genus Arnoldichthys; species Arnoldichthys spilopterus. The sequence continues at coordinate 4,576,279 of JBBPDA010000025.1, read as the reverse complement.
AGTCTTACAGCTTGTAGTGGAATTCAGTTGATCTTGTGTAGTATTTCTACCCTAATAAAATTCTGTGGGCTGTAGAATTTGGATTTAGCCAAATAATCAGCTTCTGTTCTGTGTTTACATGCTGTGCTGCACTAACCAACTAACTAATGAAACATTCAGTTGTTCAGTTATTTAAAGAAGACCAGTCACAAGGTCAGCGAATCCTGATCAACTTTCCAACCCTCTAAGTAAACATTTAGAACAAAAACATGTAGTGTAGTTCTACAGATATTGAGCTGAATTTTTTTCTTTCTCAAAACATAGAAAATTATATTCCTACATCTTTCAGAGTACATTTTCAGTGTTCAAGTTGCTTTGTTAAATGATTTCAGAAATATTTTTCAGAATTTTCATTACATTAATTAGCATCTTCAAAATTCACACTTACACTGATCAGCAGATACCACTAAGTACATCAGCCTAATATTAAGTAGGTCCCCCTCATGCTGCTGAAACAGCTCTGACTGTGGTGCACTGTTCTGACCCTTTTGTCATAGCCAGCATTTCATGCAACAGGAGCTTCTCGTTGGGATTGATCCAGACAGACTAGCCTTCACTCCCCACAGCCTTAGGAACCCACAACTCAGTCATGATTTACCAATTGTCTTTCCTTGGATCACTTTTGGTCAGTACTAATTGCTGCAGACCTGAAACCTTCCACAAAACCTGCCATTTTGGAAATGACTCTTTCGTCTAGTCATCACAAGAAGTCCCTTGTCAAAGTGGCTCAGATCTTTACTTTTGCCCATTTCCTGCCTCCTGCACATCAATTTCAAGAACTGGTTGTTCTCTTGCTGCCCCGCTCTCCTGACAGGTGCCATTGTAATAAAATGACTAGACAGTAAATGTTATGGCTGACTGGGGTATGTGTATAAACATTTTTTGTAAAGATAATTTATTTTTGAATAATAAAGCAAGATTTTAAAGAAACTTTTATAATAAATATTTTCTTTCTTCCTTATAGCACTGGCACTAGCACTTAAAAAGTAAATGTTCTGGCCTATAAAATTGTAAAACACATCATACAAAGACTGATTTAAGGTTATTTAATGTACACTTTTCATACTTATGTTTCAAAGAGCACAAGGACTTATATGCAGGTTTTAGGCAGTGAAATTACCATGCCTGTCATATACAGAACTTAAGCACAGCAACTTTATCCAAAAGTCTGCTTTCTGCACATTCCTGTATGTTTGTCCTGTATGTATGTCCTGAAATTGTACTGTCCTATACATCTGTCCTGTTGTCTTTTTGTATTTTGTATGTGTATATGTGCACTGTGGACACTGAGCTTTGTCGATTTGTCTCTCCATATACTTTGTATATGGCTAAGATGACAATAAAGTTCAGTTTGACTTGATATTGACCTTTAAGCAGACACCCTGAATACTACTAACTTCACAGTTCTCAGGCACTTAATGTATTTAGATGCATTGTGGGTAGTTGATCAAAAGGATAAGTAACCACATGATTGGTGAAGATACCACTGTCACAGACTATAATAGGTAACTTGTTACCGTACCCATTTCATTTTCTACAGCAAGGTAGGTGCCAACACATGCTATAGAACACAGGATCTAGGTATGGAAGACAAAGATCATGGTATGATCTATACAAAAGCTGCAATGCATTGTATGTGTTTACACACTTTTCTATCATAATTAGAATGAACTTTTTCAGCAATTTGTGCTACAGCAGCTCTTCTGTGGAATCAGACCAGATGGGCTTAGCCTTCACTTTCACAGAAAGTTCATGGGAGATTTTTACAGAGTTTGCTACCTGCTGAGAGATTTTCCTGGCAAGCAACTCCTTAGCCACTAGGGAAGGTCTCTTGGCAAGGAACAGTGTTACAGAGAAATCTAACATTTATTTCTGTAAGATTACACATGCAGTAAAATGAATAAAATGCAGATTTTATAGAATGGTAGCCCAGGCTCACTTAAATTTCACTTAAAGCTCAAGTTGCAATTAGGTAAATATAACTAGGTACCACTATTAAATTCCTGGAGAATTAAATTCCTATATACACACATACATACACATGCACACACACACACAGTTGAGGCCAAAATTATTAGCCCCCCTTATGAAATTAGTTTTTTATTTTGGAAACAAATACACTGTCACGAATGGAGGTAGGTAGGAAACCAGTGCAGTTAACAAAGAGTCTTTATTTTCAAAAACCCTGCAACACCGAAACCAGCACTCCGGCGCACGGTAGGAGACAGCCACAAGGGGGGCTAGGTGAACGCTGCCCTCGCTGGAGATAGGCTCAGCTCAGTCCGTGCTTAGTTCGATACCGTATCCCTTTTATACTACGCTTAGTTAAGCGCTTCTTCAGCAGCATCTCCCTGGTGCTGAGTGTTCAATACTGTTCCTACTACTAAGTAACTCCTAAGCAGCTTCTACCTGATACTGCACATTCAATAAGTGTCCTACAATTACGTGACGCCTAAGCAGCACCTACCCAGTGCTGCTCGCTCATACTAACCTTACACTTGACGTCCTCGAGGGCGTATAACGAGTATCCTCCATGCCTACCTGTGTTCTGTCCCTGTCTATATTACCAGGTGGTCAGGGGCTAACTAGCTGCACCTGGAAATAGTTGGGACAGTCAATGTTCAGGGGACAGTGGCCGCGCCGACCGTTGGATGGCACCAATCCCCCCTCAACTGGAGGGGGTCTTCCCTGTTCCCTTACATACACTATAAAAAAAACAATGTCCACTAAGTTTAATTAGGATATTTTATTTTCACACCGAGTTGCACACACGAAAGGGACATCCACAATATTAATGGCCAGGGGGCTAATAAGTCAATATTATACAATTTCTGAGCCACAACTGACAACAATCTCTTAGAGTAGTTCTTTAATAGGTTGGCACAGGTCTCCTGAGGGATTTTGGCCCATTCTTCCATTGCAAATTGTTCTAGCTGGTCTAAATTGCATGGTTTCCGAGCATGGATTTTCACTTTGAGCACCCGCCACATATTCTCATTAGTATTGAGGTCTGGGCTCTGTGTGGGCCACTCCAGGATCTTGGTTTTGGTATCCTTGATGAACTGTTGGACTAATTTCAATGTATGCTTTGGGTCACTGTCTTGTTGGAAGACCCAGCAATGACCTATGGCTAAGGAGATTTCTGCATATTCTCCCTCAAAATGTCAACAATTTTCTTTTTTCATGATGCCATGCACCTGAACAAGGCTCCCTGTGCCTGAGGCTGCAAAACAGCCACACAGTATGATGCTCCCACCACCATGTTTAACTGTGGCACTGTGTTCCTAGGGTTGAAGGCCTCTCCCTTTCTTCGCCAAACATAAGCAACATCCATGTGCCCAAACAGTTCCAGTTCAGTCTCATCAGACCAAAGCACCGACTTCCAAAACTCATCTTTATTTTTCAAATGTTCACGGGCAAACCTCAGTTGGGCTGTGATGTGCAGCTCTTTGAGTAAAGGGGTTCTTCTTGGACAATGGCCCTGAAGCCCACCACAATAAATAGCCCTCACAACTGTGCTCCTTAAAACATCAATTCCAGAAGAGGCCAGGTCATCAACAATCATCTTGGCAGATGTCCGGGGCTCCTTGCTGACATCCCTGACTATTTTCCTCTCCAGAGTTCTTGAAATCTTTGCTTATGGCCACTGCCAGGTTTGTTTCTTACAGAATTTGTCTCCTTGTACTTGGCAATGATGCAATATACAGCAGTTCTAGACACTGTAAATCTCTTGGAAATGGCAGTGTATCCTTCCCCCTTATCATGAGTCCCTACTATATTCTAAGTTCCAGACTGATTTCCTTCATGGTGAGTAACAGTAGTCCCTCTCATGTATTTAAGTGCCCTAATTCTTGGAGTTTTTTCATGCTGATTGAATGTTTTTAGGAAGCCAATTCACTGCAGGTGTTGTTAGGAAGCCAATTGACTGCGGTGTGTTTTGAAAGCAAACATTCACATGGGGCTAATATTTTTGACCACCTTATTTTTTACTATATTTGATATAAAGCAAATATTACTATATTACTATATTTTACTAAATACTATATTTGATATATGAAATTTTATATTACAAGATGTATAAAACGCTACTAAATAGCACTGGTGAATGTTTGATTATATCAAGCTTCATCAATGCTGCAAACATTGGAAAGAAATTTCGGAAAAATAATTTTGGCCTCAGCTGTATATATATGTGTGTGTGTGTGTGTGTGTGTGGGCTAAAATTACTCAGAGAGAAAGAACCGAGGAACGATTTACATTCTTGAACTGACACCAGCTCCTCTACAAATGATGATGAATCCTTTCTCATCAATTGCGAAGGATGATTTCCAGCAACCAAGAAAGGGAAGATAAAAAGCAAGATGAGAGAATAAAGCAAGTTATGAATATATTTGATCTCTTACACAGACTAACATTTTTTATTTAATGTGGACACATATCTACTAGATTAAGTGAAAAAGGCAATTATATTTTAATGCAACTGAAAAGTTTTCTGCCTCTTAAGTGTGCCATATTTGCAATGCTTTTATTCCCCTTTTTAAATTGTTACTTCGTGTCTGCATACACGGTGCGTGCCTTTGGTCGGATTGAAAACTTTTCAAAAACGGGCATTTGCAAAAACCCACGAAAGCCTCAGAATGAAGCACGCAGTTCTACGTAATTCACGAGCGCTCGTGAAAATGTAATATGCTCTGCTCCGATTGGGTGGTTTACCGAGCCACACTGTCTACAGAGATGGCGCCCTTAAGCATAGAAACTTCATATTTAAGGCCTTGTAAACACGTACACGGATATTTTTGTAAATGCAGCTTTTTCTGTGCTTTTGGCATTTCGTCCACACGTATCGTAACTAAAAAACGGATCTTTTGAAAACTCCATCCATGGTGAAGATTTCCAGAAAGTCAGTTTTTACTGTGCGGCGTTGCGCTTCTATGTTTACGGGAGGCGATTTTGTGCAATGATGCACGCAACCAAAACAGTGCTGTTTTAAGCTTGACAACAGGACTTTTTACATGTTTACACATAAATACAGTTAATGTCCCACTACGCCGAGAAACAAAGGCATCAGGGTGAGTAATCACCGACTCTGCTAAATATCAGGCCCACTCGCCCGTCAGCTACAGCCAACGAGAGCACAGGTAATGAGTCGACGGAAAGAGGTAAGGGACATTAACCTGTGTCACGGTGGACTCAGAAAATTGTTCAACATTTAATGACTTCCCTATAGCCTTCTCTGTAAAACAGACAATCCACACCTCCTGGGTGTGCTGATCTATTCAATCACCCATATCTACTTCTTTTTTTCTTTCTCGCGTCATGTTTACAGTGGACGTACATTTTTAAACTCCTGTTTAGCGCAAGAGTCGCGTCAGTTCTCACGTGACTTTTTGTGGTTAATACTACACACCTGCCTGACTAGTAATCGGGAGTCTGTAGGTCGTGTCGTATGATAAGTATAGTGACTTGACCATTTCATAATTGTGAACAAGGCATTACAGGCAGCAGTGAAGTGGGAACTGCACCCCTCTTCAGCACCAAACGTAGAGTGAAGCCTGCTGATTATTGTTCACGGTTTGAGAACCAGTCAGGAATAGTGATGGCAAATTCAGAAACCTATCCTGGTAACACTTCTGTTCTGAAACACTGTTTTGAGGTCTTATCAAAAGGGACATATTTCATTGCATCATTTGATTATTGGACCAAACACTCAAAAGAATCTTCACTAGATGTTGCTGTGAAGTTTTAAATTCTCCAAAAGATCAAAGCTTATGATCAATGTGATATCGATATAAAAAGTGTAGACATCCCCATACACAGCCTGGAGCCACACAATAGTGTCTATGGTACATTTATTCATTTGGCTGATAGTGTCTATAGTGTGCCATTTTCTGTGCTAGCAGCAAGGCTATGTGGGCTGGACTATGTAAATTTGGGCTACATGAATATTAATAGGCTATTACGTAATACTGGTGGTTCGTTTAGTTGGTGTTTTGCATTTTGGGAGTTTTCAGTTGAAAGAGGCAGTGACTCACATGTCAATTCTGTGTGCTGAACTATCCTTTTTTTCTAACTATTACTAGATAAATATTGTTTTCTGTTCTATGGCAATTTTAACTAACTGCAGCTCTCTCTACTGTGGCCATATTTGAAAGATGATGGAAGCACATCACAAAATACTCCAACACCAGCGAGCTGTTTTCAGATGCAGGTCAAGTGTTGTACCTGGGTCATGATTTTACATGGCCATATAGTACTATGCTAGCCTATTACCTAATGTCTTATTCTTCTACTTTTGCACCTTTTTCATATTTTGGTGAGGTGACCAGTGTTAAGGAGCCATAGTGCCCCAACCATGTTGAAGAGTAAACCAGATAGTTACTGGCACAGGATTACTAACAATATTATCATATGTGTACTATTAACACAATATTGATATTTCATATTTAAAATGTTCCATATTCTCATGTAGATTATGTTTACTGTCATTTCATGTGATGAAAAAGTGCCAACCAAAAAGTGTAAAACTGTAAAAACAATATTTGACTAATTTTTAAAGACAGCATTTTAAATACTCTCCAGTAACATTGCAGCCTGTTATTATCACACTGATTTACTGTACACCAATACACGTTGAACCAATACATGCTAAACAGATGGTTACATAGCCTTATTGCCAGAACAGAGAGACTTGAGGAGTTTTTACCCTCAGGTCATATGGCTACTAAACCAGATCATGCCTCACATTCAGTAGGTCTTACCTGGACTATACATCTCACTCCATTACTGTACTGCAATACTGTATAGCCAACTGTTATGCAGACAAACCACAGCCACTTCCTTGCATTGCCTATAACAACTGATCAGTTTGCACATTGTCATTTGCACATCTGTCTAGTCTGCACTTTGACACTTAATATATTATCTATATTCACTGCAATAAATTTAACTGCACGTCCTGTATCTATGTATATGACATTCTATATTTTGCAAACCTCTTTACAGATTAATTTGTAGTCTGTATATATTGTTAGTGGTGTGTATATACTGCTTATTGTTAGATTTTTGTTTATTTTTAGATGTTTTATTTACTATACTTACTTACTTTTTTACTTTAGCTAACCAAGTCATTACACAGTCTTTTGGGTGTTCAGGTATACATTTCACGTTGTACTAGTATACAGGGAGTGCAGAATTATTAAGCAAGTTGTATTTTTGAGGAATAATTTTATTATTGAACAACAACCATGTTCTCAATGAACCCAAAAAACTCATTAAT
>JBBPDA010000025.1:4552625-4568864 GCA_037974385.1 Arnoldichthys spilopterus | reverse complement strand
TAGTTAGCTGTCTGGGAGGGGTCCATGTTGTGCTTCTTCAGTAGTGGTGATATCCTGGCCTTCTTGAATGTTGCTGGAAATACTCCAGATGCCAGTGATGAGTTCATAAGTTGGGTCAGTGATGGGGTGATTGTAGGTGAGATTGCCTGGAGAAGGTGGGAAGGAATGGGGTCAAGGGTGCAGGTGGTTGGGTGGCTTGATAAAAGAAGTGCACTATAGGAAAGTTATGTTTGAAAGCACACATTCCATGAGTGTGATGCTTGTGTGTGTGATATGTGAAGACAAACAGAAGAGCAGCTGTTCCTCAGGGGACTGAAAATTTCAATTTGTCCACAACCACAAAGAAAGTGCTATATAGTATACAGTATGGCTATAGTGCATAAAACGAACATGAACGGACAAATGGGTGAGTGCATGTGTGGCGTACACCAACAGTACAGTGGCCCTGTTAGATTGTGAGATTGCTGTAGTGGTTTAGGTCCTCTTTTTTTCTTTACAGCGTGATGGGTCACAGCAAATGAATTCAAAACAATACAAATATTCTAACAGATCACCTTTATTCTGTGATGAAACATTTCTATATTGATGGGAATGGTCTTTTCCAGGACGATGATGCCCTCATCCACAGGGAATGTGGTGTCACTGAATGATAATAAATCCTATAAAACTGCATAAATCATATGCTGTCCAATTTGCAGTTACCAGATATTAATACAAATTGACACTTATTAACTGTCTTGCTGTACTGCACTCTCCACTGCCATCATAAAACTCCAATGGAGAGACTGCTTTTTGAAAGTGGGGTTTTATCCCTCTAGAACAATTCCAGAGACTTGTAGAGTCTGCACCAAAGCACATTCAAGTCGTTCTGGTGGCTCGTGGTGGCCCAACAGCAAACTAATACAACAAAGATCTATACATTTGATCTTAAGATTATTAATGACCTTAAGCCTATAAATGGATACATTTGCAGCATTTTTAAATCAATGAATTGAGGTCAAAATGAACACCTAACTTTCAGTTTATTATGCTGTTGTATCAAGCTGAACTGAGTTGTAACTAATATAGCTGTTTAATACATCCCAGAATTTCCATGTTTTGATAAAAATAAGTGCTTTAATTTATCATTCGGTTTTAAAAGATTTTTAGCAACCAGTGTCTACAACAGTAGCTATGAAGGAACAAATGCTTGGGTACATTATGCACAGGTTAAGGCCTAATGTCATGGAAAACCAAAATGTTCTCTATATTTTTGTTAAAGAGGTTGATGTATTCACTTAACACTGTATGTACTGTTCACTCCCAGCCTATATAGTACATACTGTATTGAGACTAAACTGATAAAGAGAGACTGGAAAATAACACACATGTAAATCACATTTTTGGTAAATAAACCACATAAATAATAATCAGAAGAAAAAAAATAAAATATTAGAAAAATGTAGTTAATGGACCCTGTATTTGGTGACCTCAATGGGACATTAAGTACTAAGACATTTCAGAATTAGATAAAAACTGTTATTTTGATTGTATATTTGTATGTTTGAAAGTCTGTCTGTGTGTGAGTATGTGTGTGTGTGAGTGTGTGTGTGCGTGTGTGTGTCATGAGATGAGTGGATCAGCAGGAATGCTGCTGTCTTTCTGCCTGACTGCCTGTTTCTTCTGCCCCTTTAGTGAGAAGCCTCACCTCCCTGACAGAGACACAGCTTTCTCATCGATTCTCGCTCACTGACTCTCCCCGTGGCCTTGTCCTTTAAAGCACGGATGTTACGAAATGTACTGCACTGCTGTGCGAGCCCGCGTGTGTGTTTGCGTATCTGTTTGTGTCGTACACATGCGCCTGCACCACTGTGCCAGGCATGCAGGCTTCCACAGTGCCATGATTTTGCGTGCCTCAGTGGAAGTCTATGTATGTGTGTGGGGGGTTGGTTACGTCAGATGTGTGTATTGAGCTGTTGAGTTTAGGCATATGGGAATGTGTGTATGTTTATTTAGTGCTTGCATCTCTTCTTTTTGGAGGTTAAATCAGACTGTTCTTCATCGCTTACCCTCCCTTTCTCCTTGCTATGATTAAACTTCACTCTGGTAGAGCTAAAGTCTCCCTTGGCCCCAGTCCTGGCCCTGCTGAGTAGGCGAATGTTCATCCTGCCCACTTGTTTTTACGTGCCATTGGCCTTCCCATGTAAGAGGGCTGTCTGGTAGCTCCTGCATCATTTAGCAGACTGTCGCAGCGGGACGCCAGGTACTGTCCTGGCATGGCAGGGCCCCTAGGTGAGATGTCTGTCCATTGGTACCCTGCCTGTAGCCCCATTTAAGACCTACTGTGTGATTTGCTGCCATGCTCATGTCAGTACCATTCTGTTTAGCCACTCAGGGTGAAGGGGGGAAAAATACTTTCCACTGTGTGTGTGTGTGTCTGTGTGTGTGTGTGTGTCTGTGTGTGTGTCTCTATTGTTTCGTGATTCTGAAGAGTGTCAGTTAATGCAAGCTGTTGTATGGCCAAATCCTTTAAAGATCCAGCATTTTTCAACCTAATTTCTGTCTTTTGCATCTGTAGCATTTGGTTGATTACCAGTTGTTATGCAGTGTTTCTTTCTGCCTACTGAAAGTAAGATATAATAATATTTTATAACAGACCCATTGATTTATAATAGAATAAGGGTGTGCTGAATGACCTGTCCAGGCTGTTATTATCTGTACTTTTCTGTACTTCCATGAAAAACAATGCAGTAAAATCTGAATAATTAGAATAGTGCATTGTTCACTATACTGGAGTTTTGTAGACCACATGTTCAACTTTTGGTTAGATATGCAGGTTTGTAGTAAGTACTTTAAGTAATGTAAATAGTACACTTGTCTCATGCAAATAATTCATAGACTAGGGGAAGAGTAATTAAATCATTTCCTATGTTTCATGTATATAAATGTCATTAGACTCTTATGAAATATTGAGTGGGAGAACAAAGGGAGGGCCAGAGAATGGTAGCCTAATTCACTGCCTCAGAAGTGGTACTCTGTGAGTGGGGTAACTAAGCCTGGGCATGTGCATGCATTAGGAGGTGGAAAAGTGGTAGATTTTTCAGAAAGCTGGATAATAGGAGAAGAAAGAAGAGAAGAGTAGAAAGGAGGGTAACCTGGAAGGCTGTATTTTTTGCTTTGACTGTTTCCCCACGAACCATCTCCTCACTGCATGTTTTAATCTGACTAAATAGGATAACCTGCTCTTCATAAAAAATGGATGCTACTTCATTCACTGGGACCACCAGGGCTCCAGGGAGACCCCATGAGTGTGGAGGTTGAAGGGTCTGGGTAGCCAAAATCACCGGGCGTAATTAATTTCCCCATAAATGAAATTTGGTTAAAAAGGAAAAAAAAGAAACGAGAGAGGATGGTGGTGGGGTAGACGAGAAGAGCGAGGGGAAGCGAGACGCTCTTACCCAATCATGTGGGAGAGTTTGTCAAGCAGGAGATTGCAGTCTAAAATATTAATCACCCTCCCTCCACCAAGAATGAGCAAGCCAGCTCCTAGAAGGGACACGGCCGTTCAATATTTCATGAAGCAGCCCTGGCCCAGACATGGGGCCTGCAACTGGGCTGCCTTCCCCTTTAACGCTACACGCATCAGCCGTCCCTTTAATGGACCCAGAGCTTGGGACCAGGCTGGGCTGGTAGAGGCTTTGGGAAAAGCTGCGATATATGTATTGATGGGGGTGGAAGAAGTAAAAGGGGAGTGGGTCTCCAGGCAAACTATGTCCCTTTTAAAGCATACCCAATAAAAGAGTGGAAGCTCTTTGTGCCCACAGTTGGATCCCAAGCAAAGCAGCACCTTGACCCATGATTTATTAAATTAAGTTCCCCCGGAAAGAAAAACACAGACACAGGAAAATAGGTTCAGAGTGCAAGTGTTGTAACGAATGATCGATTAGCTAGTGTGCCGTGATCTGCTTGTTGTGGGGAGTCATGGGCATAAGCAAACCAGTGTGTCTGTATGTGCAGTATTTGTTTTTTTTCCCTACCTTATGTCTGCACAAGCCCCAGCCAGTATGCAACATTAATGCAGACAAGAGAGGGAATCTACCCTTAACCTGAGCTCTGGCCTGCCATAAAGCACCCAGTCAGCTATGACTTTTGTCATAGGAAACCCTACTTGAGATCAGCACAGAACACGTGCAGGGTATACTACACCTTGGTCTTATGGGGACAGAAGGATGGTCACTGGGTTGAACTTGAACATGAGATATAGCAGCCAACCCCCAAATCAGCTACTAGGCAGTGGTATGTGTCCATATGTATTACAACTCTGGGCAAATACTAATCTTGTAATTTTTGTGAAAATTATCATTTTTAAGGTGGTTTGGTATGTCATTGTCTTTACTGATGTATACCTAGACATATATGCACAAGAGCAAAACAAGTTTAACCTTACCTGTGTTATATGGCAGTTATGTTTTGTTTTGTCAGTGGAAGATGCAATGCTTTTTATATATCAAAATTGTATTCATAATTCAATTATATATATGTGTGTTTACATATATATATATATATATATATATATATATATCATATCATAGTTTATGATTGTTTTTCGGGCATAGGTCCATGACTTTATTTCCCTTGGTTTTCCAAAGGATCTACCAGTTGTGCATTGAGTGCCACTGGGTGCTGGTGTCTAACCTTTGACCTGCTGGAGCACTGGGCAGTTCAATAATTGATGTGCATGCGCCTTTTCGCTAAGGGAGAGAGGCCTTACCTGCAGCAGGCCTGATTTCACACGCACACTCATATTGATTTTGTTAACTGAGCCAATTCTGAGCCACTTCTTTGCCCCTTAGCTGTCTCTGTATCTCTGACTGTTCAAAGTCCCAGTCCCAGAAAACTAAGCACATTTTTGGGTAGCTCATAGTAACTTTGCTGTGTCCAGAACAATGTAGTTTCAAAACAGGTCATATTTAAAAATTTTTCTTTAGTTATGTTTGTTACATATTGTTTTTTTGTTACATTATTCTTTACTGGTTTTTATGTCTTTTGTTTTGAGGATGAAATTTTGACTGGACGTACTTAGGGATGAGAAGTACAAATAAATGCAATGTGATTAAAAAAAATGATAATAATAATATTATTGTAATATAATGGTATTCCATGCTAAAAGAATTTTTTACTCATTTTTTTTGTATTGCAAAAGTTAACCTAAAAACAGCTTTTAATACTACTGGCCTAGGTCATCACTACTTTTATGTGACCCCAGGATGTATACCAGCATAGGTTATATATTGCTAATACTAATGAGTTTAAAGTTTTCCCTGGAGCATCTTAGTTTTAATTTTATTAAGTTGTTGTTTAAAAATGATTTCTTTCATTTTTGTCATTTATGTCATTTGAATATACAAACCTTATTTCAATCCAAGATTAACTTTCAGAGTACTCTGCGATGTTTCTGATGTATGTCTTACTCTGTGAGGTTTCGTCTTGTCTTTTCTGGTTCTGGTATGTTTTTTTCTTAGCCATGTGCTTTTGTCCATGTTTGTTGCCTTAGCCTCGCCTTGTCTCCGCCCTGTTCACCTGTGTCTTGTTTCCTGTTTCCTCCCTGTCCAGGTGTTCCTTTAATTTAGTTCAGTATATAGTCTCTCGTGTTTGGTTTAGTCCATGTCGGTTCTCTGTTGTTAGTACCCTACTGTTGTTGCTATCTGTAGTTGTCACTAAACTGTTATTTCTCCATGCTGCTGTGTACACTCTTGTCTTGGCCTGTGAGTATTTATGTTGTTATATTTTGTTTTTTGTTTTCTTAGTCTATGTCTTAGTGTTCGTGTTCATATATCCACCTAAATAAACCAGTACGCTTGCACATACTTCCAAACAACCACCAAACATAACATACTCTTTATGTATCAGAATTTTAGGTTGAATTTCTTGGTACCACTGCAAACTGGGTTAAGTAACTTTTCTGAAGTCCTCGGGTGCCCAAGTGTCTATATTTATCACCTTCTAAGGGCTCAAAGGTCACGCACATTCATCAGTGGTTTCTGGCTACATGGATTGTGATTTTTCTGGATTTCCTAAAATTCCTGAATCCCTTGCCTTAAGAATTTTGTATTCAACTGACTCAAAATTCTCTAACAAAGTTTGGCACAAAGTGATGAGCCATGACCCAAATTTGCTTAAAAATATTGTGCCACTTGAGTGTGTTGCGACAACAAATAATTTCTAAAGGTTCAAGAGACTTTACAAATTGTAGAATTTTATTTTTATTGCATTTTACTTAATGTCCCAACATTTCAGGAAATGTTTTTTTTTTAACTCATGAAGTGTAAGAGTTGCAGTTAGGATCTAAGTATGCATACCATGTTGTGCCCCCAGGCATAAAGATTTTATTCAGTAAGTTAGAACAATCAGACTCTATTTTGTTTTATAGTGCTGGTAAATATATAAGTATGTGTTTCAGAGTTTATTTGATGTTTGAACAACTGTTTTACTTTATTACTGGTTTGAGTACCAATACTGAACTAGTTAAATTATTTTGGCCAGTCCTATTATAAATGCTGCATTGCTATTAAGCGCATTGAATGACCTGTGTGTATGATGTGCTACATAAATAAACTTGCCTTGCCTTAAATCTGACATTCTGAACACTACTTTCATATACATGTATCATCATATGCATGTAGTATTGTTTTTAATAATAAATGGTTAGGTAATTATCATGATATAAAAGTTTTTTATATCAGCACACACTTGTGCCTCCAAGACTGGTGCTTCTGGACTCTTATACTCAGAACCCCTCCCTGTCCTCCCAGGTGCCTCTGGCTTGGTCTTTACCATGTTTTGTCCGTTAAGTACTACTTCAAATATTGATGAGTCTCTGAGGTGTGGGTCAGGGGCTTATGTGGCCAAAGGGTATCTGTCAACTACGGGGGATTTCGCCACCAGCCGCTGTACAAAATGTTCAACTTTAAAAGCCTCTAAAGAGATTGTGCCCTTAACCCCTCTAAAGCAAATGCTAGACTTTAACAGTACTTCTGGTAAGGTTGTTGACCTTTCACAGTTTGTTTGCTATTATGCATATCTAGGTAAAAATGCACTTGACAGTACAATGCCAAAGAGTTATGTTTTGCTCAGTTGTTTATTTGCTGATGTGCCACTTCCTTGTACTGAAACGGGAATTTGGGCAGATTGCTGATATTCAATATATTTCTATGCCAGTGTATAAGCACTGTAAAATATAGAAATGAGGTTACCTTCACCTGGCATAGCAATAGAGAGAAATAAAACATTTATTATATAGATATTTTTATATATTTGCATGGAATTACCAATGTAGTAAAATAATGAAAAGGCAGATATTATACCACAGTAACTCAGTATGACTTAATCATTCTGTAGTGTAACATATTGGGTTGAGATATTAGTTAAATGTAAAGGGTACTGTTAGCATATATGTTTATCTAATTACTGTTTTTACTTTTTTAAATTATGTAATGTAATGTATGTGAATAGGTGACCGGTACTATAACTTTTACATTTTATTTTAAAATTGTTTTTTTAGAGGTGCAGGATTGAAATCAGGCAGAGTAAATTCATTTTATAGTCTTTATTTCCTGCCAGAAATATTAATTAATTAATTAATATTAAAATAAACTACCTAAAATCTACTAAACTAAAACCTACAAAACCGCTATACTGGCTGTAAAAAAATTGAAAGCTGCAATAAAAATTTATGATCGCTGTGCCCCTAGTGTCTACACATGTGAAAAAGGGTTTCAATAATCAAATAGTGTTACACTGCTTCCTGTTAAAACAGAACAGATGGAGTGCAGTGGAACCTTTTAAGCATGATTTTCTCAGTTTTGGGTTTTCAGAAGTGCTCAAGCTCAGCTTGGTTTCTGTGTGAGATATCTTAAAATTTCGAAACGTAATGTTTGTGAGAGTTACAATTATTAATAAAAAGCCTAAAAGTCCAAAAGGTAAAAATTTTATGTGAAAGGTCTCTGCAGGCTGCCACACATATCTCCATATGATTCTGATATTATTGTGCATTCCCAGACTTGCATGCATGTTAAATGTAAATATTGTAAAGGCCAACACATGTCTGTGTTAATATGTCTGTGTTAAAATAGGGCTAAAGTTAGGCTAAAAAAAACTGAAAAGATGCACTTTACGTATTTTTTAAAAAGAATTTTAAATGAAGACATTGTCTTGGCATTCTTAAAAGAGACCTTGTTAACAAATACACTTCCTTTGAAATAGACCTGGAACAGGTGTTGCTAGACAGCTATGGTGTGGAGCATTACACCTCATCTGACCTTACCAGCAAATGGCTGGAGTAAGCCCCTGGTTAGCCCCTGTATTTCTGTGTGCTCATGTATGTTCAGCAAGAACCTAGATAGATTTCTACAGAACGACGTAAGAAACCCGAGACCACATTCAATCCCAAAGCACTGAAGGTGAGAAGCTGTGAGTGGGGTAAAGTCTTATATCCCCTCATCACACTTTTCCATCGAGAGACATGCTGATTGACAGAGGTTAGCGTGGGTTTCCATCAGATGGAATGAGGCAGGCACTCGGCGGAGTGTGAAATTAGAGACGTTACTTCCTTGCACATCTTCTCACATCTGAATGAGCCTAAAATCACCATCAGAATCGCATTCGCATTTTAGCACGAGCCAGCTGATGGCATGTGAGGGTCAGGTATGGTGCAGAAACGAAGGTTCTAAAAGGTTAATCTTAAGGGCTGTCTCTTCACAAACAAACCCTGCTTTTTCTGCATAGGTTTAAGTTTTATTAATAAACAAAACAAATGTTTGCAAGCATTACCAAAGACAAGTGGAGAAGAAAAACTGTTTGAAACTTTAAAATTTCTTAATATAGGAATCAGCTTAAAAATAAAGGTTCTAAAATGGTTTCTTGCTTGCATGTACACTGCTAGGAAAAAAAACTTTTATTAGTATAAATCCATTATATTATATTGAGAATTTTTGCACTTTTTAAGGTTGTTTACACTCACATCTTACTTGCAAACATTTTTAAAAGAACCATCCACTGAAACCAACCACAGTGTATTATTTATTATTGCATAATTGTATGCACAATATTTGTTATTGTTATGCCATACCTCCTAAATCTTTGCATTTTTTGCACATTTTACTCTTCAGTTTCTGACATGATACTGTACTCGCTCTCAACTTTTACTGTTTCTGTTTTTGTCAGCTGCACGGTATGCTGTCCTGTCCTGAATTATTGTATTGCACATGTATGGTTTTGTGTTCTTTTATGTTGTACCATGATCCTGAATGAACATTGATTCATTTCACTTTGTACAGTATTGTTGAAACAACAGTAAGAACATTTTTGACTTAAATTAACTTGACATGATTTGCTTTTTGGGAGTCAAAGGTGGTGCTGTAATGACTTTGTTCCAAAGAACATTTCTCTGACACCTTTGGAGTAAAGGTAGGTCTAGATTTGACATTTGCTAGTCTATCCTCATCACTGACTCATCTTTTACCCAAACCCATCTTCAAAACCTTAACACAGCCCTGAGTCAGTAAGCTTCCCGTCAAAACTGTGGAAAAAAGAAGAGTCCATTCACAGAGGAGCTCTTTATTAGACTTAAAACCAATACAGAGCTTTCTTACAAGTAGAAATACTTTTGTATGTCATAATTATTTTCAATTCAGACAAAATCAGTCTTGAACAATTCTGTGAAGCCTGTCATAATATTGGTCCAGACTTTGCCTTGATTTAATGAAAGTTTTGATTCCATTCGTTTGATCTTAATGGCCAATTGATATTCTTGTTGCTGAATAATTGTTTGAATTTTTAAAGTTAAAATACATCAAAGCAATTTTTAAGATAATAGAACTTTGTATAATTAAGAAACATGCTATTTAAAGGGCTGCTAATGAGCAGATATCTCTCCTCAGTATATAAAATATACATGCATATTCTGCTATTTGAATTTATGTAACAATATAAAAACTTTATAAAAAAAGACACCTTTTCTGATTAGTATGGTAATAATGCACCTTGGGGCTGTAAGAAAAACAACTACACACTTCTGGCAAATGCAGACATTAAAACTACATTCATCACCCTCCTGTTTTTCTAGCAACAACATAAAAGAGCAATTTTAACCTTGTTTGAACCCTTAGCTACTCAGTGATTGATCGGTAATAAGTGTGTCAACTCTTCTTATAAATCCAGTCTGCCTTTATGTGACTATGTTATCCTCACCTCTGTGGGCTGCACATTGTCTTTTTACGTTATGGCTGTAAGGCAGTGAGTGGGGCGGGCTGCCTGACTCTTGCGTGTGTTTTTACTTTAATTTGTCTGCGCTGTTTGTTGAGTGGTCCAGTGGAGCGTGTGGTGACAGATGATGTGAATTATTGATTGCAGCCTTCCTGTAGCTGAGTGTAGTGGGCCTTGTCCTCCTCCTCTCTCCACCCATCACCCTCCTCCTCTCTCTTTCGCTCTGCCAAAACTGCTCAGCATGGCCTTTGCTCTCCTGTCACCTGCTCACCCAGAACTTTGCGTTGAGCAAGACAAGAGGAGATAGGGACCGAGGTAAGGGTTCTGGTTCGCAGATTTCTGCCCTTCATGGGTTACTTCTTCATATTTACTTAACATAGCGTAACTCTGCAAGTCCTTTTCAGCATAAGAACAAAAATGGAGACCAGAGCACAATGGATCATGTTTCAGCAGAACTGCTGGTTTGATGATACAATAAACACATGTGTTAGTTGATATTTGTTTATATGTATTAATACTAAAGTCTTGTACCAATTTCTGGTTGAGATCTGAATCTGAATTACTCTATTCTTCACCACAGGGGACACCAGTTTTATTCACAAAGTGCAGGTGTGGCCAGAGGTTTTCATTGCATCAAAGCAGAAACGTTCTAATACTTCTGAGATGTTTAGAAACTGAAACCAACACAATAAACAAGAGGAATCAGCTGTGCTTTGGCTTGACTGGAATGAAAATCTGCATCTGATGATCTCTGCCCTAGATCAATGTGGCCAAAAATTGCTAGAATTTTACAGTTATCTTGGCTAACTAAACAAAGCTAACATCTAGCTTTGGAAGTCATCTCCAAACCGGAAATACAGAGATCCACATGACTTTTAGAGGGAGTCTGTCTGTGTAATTTTCTTCTTGCAAAGGAAAAAAAAAAGGTTGCTTCAGCAGCAGCACCTCCTGATCCCAAAGTGTTGTTCTGTATTAGCCTTAGCTTCCCAGCTCTGACATGGTTATTTTCTGGGCCATTAGTGGGGACTGTTGAGTGCTCTTACATGGCACAGGGTCCTGCTGCTGCCGCCATGTGTCATGGGCCACTCTGAACCTGATGGACTGGTGTGACAGAGACCGGGAGAGCCACCTAGGTGATGGCATCCATGAAGGCAGGGTGAGGGGAAAGAAAAAAGAAACAATTACCCCACCAAAAAAAATGCTAAACTTCATCAATATTTTAGCTCTGCCCTCGTCGTTCTAGGACGTTGTTCCTCCCCACTGTCTGAAAAAGCTTTTTCCCTGAGCCGCTTTTAACCCAGAGAGGTTCTTGCCCCTGTGCCGGTTTATGTTCTGGTGGAGAGGGCAGTGGAGTGGGAAGAAAAGCTTCCTTCCAACCCCCCACCGCTCCTCAACCCCCAACTGACATCCACCATTGCCATGCTCTGTCGAAAGCTCCTCATTCTGGTGATGATTAGCTGATTATTATTTTATGAGGCCATTCAGCTGGGTGGCTGCTCCCTCCTCTCCACAGTCCCCTCCTGTACCCTTGCTTTATTTTGCCACCCCCCACCCCCATACACAGTTTTTTTTTTTGGGCTCTGAGGCACATTGATTTCTCCATTAGGCAGCACTCCAAAGCCACCCCAGCTCCCCTATGTCTTACCTCAAGCCTATCTGACTTATCTTCTGCCGGGTCAGCCTGTCATAAGGGAGTGGTCCTGATGAAAGACTGCTACTTTTTTTACTTGAGCTGTGCACCATAAATTCATCTACAGTGGAGGAAATAAACTTTCATCCACTGTATATTGCACTGATTTATGTTGATAGGGGTAGGTTATCTACAGCACCTCCTGCTGGGTCAGCATTGTGCAAATGACTAATTCAGGGTTTCAAGAAATGATAGAACCTACAGACATTTCAGAGCCCTTAGCATATCAAAAAACAGTTACAGTCAACATTACTGCTGAATAAACATTGTGTTGAGACATTGTTTAAAGTGTAAATGAAAACAGAATGCAATGATCTTATTCACAGTATTTTATCCAATATTTTATTCACAATAAAACACAGAAAACATCAAATGTTGAAAGTGAGACATTTTACTATTACATGAAAATATTACCTCATTTTGATTGTGATGGCAGCAACACGTCTCTTAAATAGAAAAAGTCTCAAAAGGCTGGAATAGTAAGTGGTACTAAGAAGAAACAGCTGGAGGATTTTGGAACTAATTATGGTAACTAATTAGGATGAGCAGAGGTTCACTAATCTGCACAATACTGCGTCAACAAATTGTGGAACGTTTTCAAAATGTTCCTCAACATATAATTGTGAAGACTTTGAATATCTCATCTGAAAATCTGGAGAATTCTCTTTGCTCAAGAAACAAGGCAGAACATCAGTACTGGATGCCTGTGACCTTTGAGCCCTCAGGCAGCACTGCATTTAAGACAGGCATGACTCGTGGAAATCACTTCATGGGCTCAGGAACAGTCTTTCAGAACAGTCTGTAAACACATTTGCCCATGCTCTTCACAAAGTAAGTTAAAGCTCTATCATTCAAAAAAGAAACCATATGTGAACATGATCTAGAAATGCTAGGCAAAGTGGAAAAGTGGTTCTGTGGTCAGACAAATCAAAATTTGGAATTCTTTTTGGAAAACATGCATGCCACATCTTTTGGAATATTATTAGCAAATGCAACAAAAAGCAAGGTATCTGCAGATCAACCCACACCAGCAGTATATTACAAATGTACATATTTTTGTTGTTACAAATTTAAGTAAATATGTTAATTTAAGTAGTTAAGTTAAATAAATTTTAAGAATTTTCATATATATATGAATATATATGATTACTCAGTTTATCATAAAAATAATTGCTAGCTTATAAAATTACTAATATAATTAGCAGAGACAGCACTAATTATATGTACTGATTTTAGGAAACCTGAGCTGAATTGCACTACATTCTTTAAAAAGTTCCACAGTGGAACCATTTATCTGCCTAAAGGACCATTTTTATTAATGAGATGTGAGTGTGAAGAACCTTTTAAAGATGTAAAGAACAGTTACAAATTCTTCCAAGTATCTTCACCTTATGTGTGGGTTCTTTAAACTTTTAAAAGATTCTTAGCACTCACACATCTCAGTAACAAATATAGTTCTTTTAAGAATTGTCCACTGAAATGTTTTTTAGGAAACCGAAACCTGTTTTTCTATGGCATCATACAAAGAACCATATCAGGCACCTTTATTTTAAAGAGTTATTAAGAGGAAACAATTTGGAAATTATAACAAATGTGCCATCATGCTATGGTTAGTTAGTTTGCAAAAAGCATATACTATAGCCAATCTATCCTAACATTGACCTCACCACACACATTTAAAACACACAGCTTAATATCAAATAATACACTTGAAACACAATTTTGTTTGACAAAAGTCAGTCAACTTAATGACATTTTTTAGGCTTCTTTTTTGTAAGTGTTATTTTACAGACCACATTTTTGGGCAGCCAATGGAAAGATTGTTTTTGATTATACTCATAGATCTTGAGTAAATTTTGCCATGTTATCAACAATGGTCTTCTAGGTGGTATAAATTACTGTTACTGAGGCACTTTTTTCCCATGTGCACAGCTTTTGAGACAGTTCCAGTGTATCAGCAGTCCTAATGACATTAATGATAATGTGCAATCCTGCAACTGGGCATTACGAAGATCAATACACACCTACTATTGGGGTTGAGGTGAGAGAAAATGTCTCTGTTATGTATCTGCCAGAACTTTCATTCCCATTCCCCGTCTTTTTTGAAGCGATCATAAAACCATGAGCCCTTTTTGCAGCATCGATCAGTCACTAAAGGCTTCTCTAACTGAAGAGAGAGCACATTATTGGGTCATAAGTGTATTGTGGTGAAAATAAGGGCTTTCTGTCCAGTGCCAGGAGGCTTGTGGAGTGCAGCCTGTTAAGCCAAGGTGCTCATTTCATTTGGAAGTGCAGACAGTGGCTCAGTACAGCCTAGGGTACTTATGTGAGTTGACTTTTGCAGTCATCTTGCTCCCATGCTAAGGGTTTAGCAAATATTATATTACTATTAATTGCACAGAATGTATTTAATTACTTTGTGCAAGTTTAGGATTGGTATTCATAAAAATGCAGACACAAGACCAAATGAGTTCTTTTTATATTTTGGTGGGCTCTAATCTAAATTAGCCATGTGCTTATGTCTGTGTTTGTTTTAGTTCCCCACATGCTACCTTCCTCATGTGCTCATGTTTTTGTTTTGCCTTAGCCCCAGCTTTTTGGCTTAGTCAGTTCTCTGTTGTGTTAACTGTTGTCTTCCCTGGTGTTGAATCTGTTGTTATAGCTGTAGTCTCACTGTTGTAGCTGTATGTTATTCCTAATGTTCTTTATGTTTTGGTTTAGTTACATAGTTCATAGTTTATGTTTGCTTATGTAATAAACACTTGTTAATTAGCACTCGCCTGCGCCTGCTTTCAAACATCCACCATCATTACAAATATGTAGTTGAGCAACCTTTAAAGCTTTATGAGATATTCAAATGGTTAACTAGGGGTGCACTTCAGAGTAAATGTTTTGGAATCCCTATCCATCCTCAATAAAAAAAAGTCAATTGATCTTAATAGCTGCCTTTTCTCTCTGTTTTTTTGCTGCCGAGGTTCCATCGAACCCTGAAGAGACATTGATTAACATGCACAATTAATTGTTTTTCAAGCCATTACAGCCTACTTACTATGTCAACTGGAAGGTAATGAAACTAAATGAAAATGTTTTTTGTTATCAACAGTGAACTCTAGCAGGGAGGAACATGAAGATCAGCTTCAAGAGTTGGGTGCTGGAACTAGGGCTTCCAGAAGTCCTCTTGTTTCTAGGGTTCAGCCGGCTGTTTAGAAGAAGGGGATAGTGTTCCACTTTGAGGAGGTGTTTATTTACATGGCCGACACACTGGGATCACCTTCAAAGCAGCTGGTAATGAGACAGGACGGGGCAAGAAGGGAGGAGGCATGCCGCACACACTACAGGGAATGACTGGGGAGCCACTGAAATATTGATGAGTTTTTCTGCACAAAAATGTGACAGTTAGCTTTAATTTCCCGTTTAGCTGGGATAAGCCAAGACAAGGCTATGCTAACTAATCAATAGGGCCTTGGCAAAGGCAGTGCATGCTTCTCTGGCTTGGAGCTTGGATCACCAATTTGCACTCTTCACAGCACTGATTTTTATTTTTGGAGGCCTTTGTGAATGTGGTCTGTGTGAGAGGACATTGCTACTTAAACCCAAGCACAGAAATGGCTCTGATGAATATATAGACATCTTCAGCTCTAGTAAAATATTAGGGCTGCACTTTGCCTAGATCTCAGTTTCACAAGCTCCAAGATGATGCAATATTACCCTTGTATTTTCCTAAGGGCATTGATGAATTTGTTGATTTAGTCCATTTTTACATCTAACTGGCTAGATGTTCCATCAAAAATATTGCTCACAGACCCAATTATGGACATATTTTACCAGAAGTGAATTTGAAGGGCACCTTAATTTCTGTTTTAACTTAATGGCATCTGCCTTGTTTTAAGTGTTTTTAATTTTTAGTACAGTTTTAATAAACATTTTATTCAAATATGCTTAAACAGTGGTGTGAAAAACTATGTGCCCCCTTCCTGATATCTTATTCTTTTGCATGTTTGTCACACTTAAATGTTTTTGCTAATCAAAAACCGTTAACTATTAGTCAAAGATAGCATAATTGAACACAAAATGCAGTTTTTAAATGAAGGTTTACATTATTAAGGGAAGAAAAAAACTCCAAATCTACACGGCCCTGTGTGAACAAGTAATTTGTTAAAAAAATAACTTAACTGTGGTTTATCACACCTGAGTCCAATTTCTGTAGCCACCCCCAGGCCTGATTACTGACACACCTGTTTCAATCAAGAAATCACTTAAATAGGAGCTGCCTGACACAGAGAAGTAGACCAAAAGCACCTCAAAAG
>JBBPDA010000025.1:4539598-4552525 GCA_037974385.1 Arnoldichthys spilopterus | reverse complement strand
AACATTTTGTGTGACAAACATGCAAAAGAATAAGAAATCAGGAAGGGGGCACATAGTTTTTCACACCACTGTATATTATTTACTTCATTAAATTGTTTATTTTTCTTTCCGTCTTTTCAAGCGGTGTAATTGTAAATACACTGCTCTGCACAAAAATTTCTGTGTGTAAAATGATGAATAGAACTATATATGATTGTAAAATGACATAGCTGTTTAACCCTGAAAATCAAAGTAAAACTAAAATTAACATTTAGGTTGTATATGAAGCATAGTAAATATGTAGATTGTATTTCAAAGAATCAATGTGTGTGTATTTCAGTTTATTTTTAAAAACTTATAAATAAATAAATGTAATTAAAGTTTCCTCTGAAAGCTGTGCCTGTATCTTACCCCTCCTGCTCTAAGATAACTTTAATTTGTGATATCTTAATTCCACAATTTACATGGTCAAAACCAGAATAACAGAGCAGTGTAGTGTAAAAATACCCAATGTAGTCAGAATCTTCCCAACCGAACGTACAAGAGATTTGCTCTTCTGGCCTTGGCTGCATCATCTAGAGATAAGGGTGGTACTGAAGTGGATATAGAAACTTCATCAAATCTCCAGTGGCCTGTGTGAAATGCAAATGCACTCTAACTGCAGTGGAGATGAAGCACATTGACATTTGCAGTGGGATGGGAGCTGCAGCACCCAGCCCTCTGACAGGGGCTGATGATCGATCCATGCAAACCTTGTCTTTATGAAAGACGAATGAGAAAATAAAATTCCTCTCTTTAACTTAGCTTGCTCAGAACAAAGCTACCCATTCTGTTAGCCTGAGCTGCCTCAGAAAAAAAAAGATGCACATGTGATCAATTATGGATGTGCTGCCTCCTACCCATGGAGTTGGCGGGCACATTAGGTAATGCAGGAGCTCAATTTAACTAGATGGGCTTGTTAATGTGTCCCTCTGGGAAAGGCCTCCGGTTCCTTCGAGTTTCCTCAGGAACGTGGAGGGGAAATAATTCTCTGAGATGGCAGATGCTTAGAGTGGGCACACAGCCTACAGAGGGCTACCACTCCATCTAACCTCTGCCACTAAACACAGCCAGTGGCTAGGTACAGAGTCAAAGGTTTAACACAGTTTAACAAGAGGACACTGAAATTAGAGGTATTGGTAGTATAGCTTAATACAGTTTTTTGAATGCTTGTAAGTGGTTATTTGTTTCAAGCTTTTCAGCTGCACCTCCAAAAACCTCTCAACCAAAATGCAATAAAGCATTCAGCATATCACACAAGCTTTCAACAGCTGCAAATTTATAATCCAACACAGAGGCAATTAATAATGCAGTCAATGTACTTACAGAATACATAAAATCAAACACACCATGAAGCAGTTGTCTAGTGTCAGACACTGGAAACAAGACTCTACTTTATTACTTTGAAGCACCACTTACATTCAGTGTTCTGAAACATCTTTCTCTTAACAATTTTCATGATAGAGAATAAGAGAAGGGCAAATCCTTTGGCCTGGAGCATAATGACCTTCACACATCTAAATCCAGTCTGTATTATAACCAAAGTACATCCCTTGGACCTGCATTTGAAGATTATGGAGGTGCTCATAGGGAATCTAAAAGGGGCTTCAATTAGCAGGCCAGGGAAGTGCCTGATGGAATGAGTGCTGCTCGAGAGCCCACTCTGCATGCGGCCACTAATGCGAGTGCCGGCTCAGGTCTTGGCCCTGAGCTCTAATGTCTTTGACGCGTTGCACTTTGAGTGACATGCCATATGCAAAAAAGAGAGAGAGCGAGAGCTGGCCCAGGCTTTTAAAATGTGACCAGGTCCTTGGGACCCAGGTCAGTGTGGTAATTGCTGATGGATAAGGGGGTGGCGGCAGGTGTGACTGTCAGCTCCAATCAGGGCTGTGTGCCCAAAGCCTAAGATTTTCCACAAGGGGGAACTGAGAAATCTGAGCACTTGCTCTCCTGCCCATTTTCTGTCCGCCCCCTACTTCACTTTCCCCGCCTCCCTGTTTTCACCTTCCTCCTTCTTTCCTTCGCCTGTGCTCTTTCACCCTTTCCACACCTGTCGACTTGATTATGGAAATGAGCATTCATGACGGCTCCTAAAAAGCAGATTAGTAAGGATAGAAGCTCTTTATTGTGACATGGTTATTCCATTGGGGGAGCAGAGGGTGGAATTTGCACATCATTTGAGTGGGTCCCCTCTGTCTGCTGGGGGCTGGTTGTGTGGAGAATGGGCTGGAGAGGGGGTCTCACGGCAAGCCACTCAGGGAGGCTGAGTTGGCACTCAGCCTATAGGACATCCCATGACAGGATTGATGCTACTGACATATTTAAGTATGGCCAGCAATGTTGTCCCATCATTACTCCATTTAAAATTGTTCAGTGACAAACAATGAAAAAAAAAGCAGAAGTAGTCTGAATACATAGCTTGCAAGTGTATTTTAACTGCACTTACCAACCTCCATGATATTTAAAATTCTGTTTATACTATAGAAGGTTCTTTGTCATCATTGAAGCTGAAAAAAGAGGATATCATCACTAAAAAAAACATTTGTTTTGGGGAACTTTTTATGCATGCGGTGAGTTTATGATTTTGAGGGGAGTTTTATCCTTTTTTTATTATTTCATCTTGTTCATCCAACAAGAAAATCTTTTTAAACTGAAGTTGTAAAGGAAAGGCAGTGATGAGATGATATCTGAAGCCTTGGACAACGACACCATTGTAGCAAGCTTTAATTTTTCAGAAAGACTTGATTCATTAAAAATGCAAGCAGTCTCATTTGCCAACAATATTTTAAATATTGTAAATTTTAGGAATCAAAGATTAGCTTTTCACCGTGTTATGATGTTTCACTTGGACAGAAAAGAAACTGCTTGAACCCGACATTTTCAGTGAGTCATTGCTTTGTTCCCTGCTCAAGAGCAGCTGCTTTATCTGGGCACTGAGGATCTGCCTGCTTGTGGAGCTGCATCCACTGAGGCCTTCCGGGTGACTGTCACTCAGCAGGCATGCTCTGATCCTCCAGTGACTGCATATAGTGCGTCAGACACACTCTCTTAACTTTGACTTAATCTGACATCACTGTCAAGTCAGTGAGTAAATAGTGGTGTCATGTGGGTTGCAGTGTCATGCAAAATGGATGACATCCAAATACAGGACTAGTTAATGATGTAGTCCTTTCTGTGAGTCAAAACACAGCAGGGTCAACTGACTGATGTCTTTTCTCAAATATACTGTATTTATATAGACCATAAAACAATAATCTCACACTCTCCTGCACCATCAGACACACTGTTTGTGCACGCAAGCCAATAGAGCCAAGAACTCAGAATGACTCCCTCTTGGTGTGGGTGCCTTGGTTATTGAGGCTGGTCATGTCTGCTGCTGCTGAGAATTCCATGTTGAGGAAAAGAAGCATTGTGTGGAATACTTTATTTTCTTGGTGAGGAGAGATGAAAGGTCAATATCTGAAGCCTTTGAAGATGAGGATGAGGAACTTAGAGTTTTTTAGTATGAGGAAGGTACTGGGTAAGCTAGATAAAAATTTAATCTGTTTTGGTCCCTGCACTAATTAATTGACTATTTGCCAAGAAAGGTTAGAATAGACTCATTGTCCTCTTTGCACTCAATGGCATTTTAATTGATTTGCCTCTTAATTGGGAATATTTGCTGCCCAGTAAAGAAATATTTTATGCCCCCCTATAGCCCCTTATTCTCAATTCAAAGCATGCAATGTCCAGGGACAAGTATGCCATACTGCGAGACTCACCTGAGCTGAAAGATCAATTTCAGGAGGAGATGCTCAGTCAAAAGTTCATCCACAATTTTTATTCAGATAGAAAAGATCAATTTGGAGCAGCTTTTAATTAGGTAAATGTTACTGATTCTAACATAGTATTGACACTAATGCTAAGCTAATCATCTGTTTATCTGTTTTTGTCCACTACTGAAAAACACACAGACCATTCAGAAAATGCAGCCTGCTCTTGGTGTTGGTAGTTAGCATAGTGAACTGGGCTATAAAATTAGCACATTGACTTGCATTAATTATCCAGCATCAAGTGTCAGGCTGGTGCACTTACTAAAAGGGCAGAAGTCTAAAAAAATGTATCACCAATTCTCAGGAATGGAGGTGGGGGGGGGGGGGGGGGGGGGGAACATGGCTGCTAATTCTCTGACATGGGCCGAGGGGGAGGTTGGCCTCTGATAATATTGTTTCTTCAAGGAGCAGCGCAGGCAGTGAGAAGAACAAAAGTAACTGTGCCCCACAAATCCTGTAGCCAATTAGTCCATATCAATAATTAATAGGCATTGTCTGTGCGGGCTGCAGCAGATTGAGTTTCTCTCTGCCTGCCTAGATTGTTATGACAAGTAGTGACTACATAATGATATTAAGGATTAATAATTCAGCACAAGTAGTGTTGCTGCAGGTGACGGAGTCGACCGTGCCTCCACTCTAGACCACAGCATGCTGGGTGGTCAGAGCATGGGTGTGTGTGTGAGTGGTATGTGAGAGTAGTGGCTGAGCAAGATTGTGGTGCTGATGTTATTGTGCTCTTCATGGGCAAAATATTGACTTACAAAATAGAAAGGAACTAAGAGCGAAGTGCCCAGTAGGCCAAAAAAAGTGCCATAAAAGAAACTGGCTATGACATGAAAATAATTCTGTAATGTCAGAAGTTCAGTAGAACTGCCTGTTTGTGAGAACCTTCAACCCATTGGTGCTCTTTATCTAGATGGCCCTGACTAATGGATTCTGTCTATCACAGCTGTGTACTGAGCCCATGGGGAGAAAATCTGGGCCTTGCCCTGTTGAGCCCACTTAGGCGCTACACATTCACAGTGACAGATTGGTCTGAGACCAGTGTTCCCATGCTGCAACTTCACATCTGGACTGCTCCCTACTGAGGCATAAAGCAGAAAAACACTTTTTTGTGTTGAAGGACAATGGCAAACCTGGACTTGGAATCTGAAGTTGGCGTTCTTGATCCCAGAACAGATAAGTTAGTCAGCTCCCTAGAGTTCCTCTGTCATGCTGACAAAGTGGCCTCTGCTCATTGTCTCTGTGGAGCAGCACAGCTTGAGCAAGCAGAGACTGCTGACACTCACTTGCCATAATCAGATGTGAAAAGCAGGCTTGCATGCAGAAGAAATGGCTACACATTTCATCATCAGTGTCAGTCAGAGATGGACATGCTAGATTGAGAGAAATTACTTAAAATATGGTAATGTATTCATAATTCTTTTTACAGATCTTAGAGTGCTCAACATGTTTCTTCAACAAGCTTCTTTCATTTTAGCTTTTGGACTGTGCCATGAAATGTCAAACAAAGGGAGTTTTGTGTAAAAATGACAGCCTTTGCTCATGAAATTGCTTGATGTGACTTCTACTACAGGAAAATCTTTCCCAGAATTGCGAAAGCATTTCTTGTGATAGTTTTAATCAAAAATCATAATTATTTTCATTCAGATTAGCTATGCATTCTTTTTAATGTAATCAAGATGCTATAGAAGTACCATTAATTAATTTGTCTTGGTTTACAGCATCTTATCTATAAGTCAGAATTGAATGTCTATTAATTTAACACATTAATCTCTAACATAGTATCAAGGCAATTTTGTGGAATAACTGCTTTAGTAGGTTAATGAAATGTTATTTTAATTGATTTCGTTTCAGGAAGCCCAGATATAAGTTGGCCCTTTCCAAAATAACTCCATGTGCACTTGATGAAACACTTAGTTATGTGATATAGTATCATGCAAATCATTTCCTTTACGAATTAATGTCTTGCTCTGATGTACATGCAAGGGATTAATATTGTCTGATTGACGTTTAACCCTCTCTGTTATTGCACACAGGGTGATCAATAAATCAGCAAACCACCATCAGATCTGTGTGAATTCATTGCTTAGCCATGTATTATTTATCTTTGGAGTTCATTATGTGGTTCATTTATGTAAAAAAGGAGGTCCAGAGTTGATTGGAATGATCAGTGTTGAGAATAAGCTCACACATTTTATTTGGGTCACATCTACACTCCAAAAGGCATATTTTGTGGTAGAGAAGTTTTACCTGACTGGTATGTTTTTGGTTTTTTTTACTTTATAAATGTGCAGGAAACTGATATGGCTGTCTTATCCTAAAATGCAATCTAAAAAAAACATATGTGACACTTCACACTATCATTCCATGCATACTAAGTAGTGGAACTGCCCAAAAGAGAAAGTCTTTTATCTCTAACCTGGGGGCCAGGTAGTGGTCTCTGACTCACCCAGGTGGACATCTGGCAGTGACCTAGTGAGCTGAAGTAGTTCAGCTGTAAATCCTCTTGGTTGGTTAGGGCTGCTGGACAGCAGAAGGTGCATGAATCTTAGCTCAGAGCAGAACTACACATAGACTGACCATGAAAACTTATTTTCCCATACGCCATTTTAGACT
Organism: Arnoldichthys spilopterus; assembly: GCA_037974385.1. Lineage (NCBI taxonomy): Eukaryota > Metazoa > Chordata > Actinopteri > Characiformes > Lepidarchidae > Arnoldichthys > Arnoldichthys spilopterus. The sequence goes on along the minus strand of JBBPDA010000025.1, from coordinate 4,546,076 downwards.
TATATGATAATATGATAAAGGAAAAAATTGAAGATGGAGAAAAGGGACAAGAGGTAGGGAAGCTTTGTTCTCTGGATCACACAGTTAATATCTTCTTGATCCCCCAGTGAAACACATCTGCTTGTGACAGATGGTACTCAGGGTTTCTCCTGACCATGTAGACCAGGACCTTGTTCGAATGTCTCCTGTGTCTTGGCCAAATCCTCCTGTGGGATCCAAGGTACTGACCCTGCATAGAGTAGTGAGAGGGAAAAGAGAAAGTAATATTTAAATGTGCTCCATTGCCAGCAACCTACCTGGACCACTTAGCACGATCTTTTCCCTGTGGTATAGGGATTCCTCTGCTGGAAGCAGCTCCATGTCCAGTGTTCACAGTTCACAGTTCAGACTCACCCTCATAGCAGCTGGGCCTCTCATGGCAGCACACCAGTGGGAAAACCGCAACCATGGCACATCTTTGGTTTCCCAGTATGAGAAGTGATAGAGATGGACCTGCAGGTGGTAGATTCAGCTGTGCTTTGTCCAAGCAACTCATTCCAAAGCCATTGGTTTTTGCTGAGACAGAATTGAGGACAGAAACAGAGAACACAGAGAATGGCATCAAGGGGCAGTTCTCAATTACATGGATGCTCATGTTTACAAGCCTAGGAACTCAGAAAAAAAACACCTCTGAGTTCCAGTCTTGCACATTTTGGCATATTGTTTTTGTTTTGTTCTTTTGTTCAGAGATCACAGGCAATACTCACTAAAATGCAATCATGACTCTCTGGCATGTCATGGACAGATGGATAAGTTGCTAGCCTGTATTCCTAAGCCACTTTTACCATAAAGCCCCATTGACCTTTTGGCAAGGTTAGAATTCATGACACAATTTCACCTCTCCTGCTGTCCCTCCTGTTTCCTCCCCTTAAAGTGTCAATTTTTAAAGTCTACACTGCTTGCTTTACTGTCTACAAATCATATGCTAAAATGGGTAGGGGGTCCTGGTGATTATTGGTTGGGTGACAGCAGAGACATTATTCATGACATGTTATATTTAGTAGTCAGGAAGCAATAATTTAGCCTTCTCATTGTAGCAGTTCTGCATATATGATGTAATGTGCAGCATTGTTTTTGAATGAACAATGGGCAACATCAGGAGCATTACATAGAGTGAATTTTTACAGACCTGTACAATAATCTGATCAGCAGAATCAGACAACAGAATGCAATTTTCTATTGTTTATTTTGTTTAGGTCATTCAGTGAATGTATTGGCTCCCTTCCCTCCAGAGTGCACTGGGGAGAGAACTGATCTAGACCTACTGTGCAGCAGCCTCCCTTAATTGCTGTGGACCTCTTCCTTCACCGACTTTCTTCTGTCCTGAGGAGAGAAAAAACATAGCGTTTGTAGCTCACTGTTCAGCTTTTATCTATATTTTAAGCCACACACAAGGTGTAGAGTTGAGCTGGAGCTTGTTACATGGGCCTGCTTCTGCATAATTCATGAACAGGAGCTGACTGGAGGAGCGGCTAAATAAAAGATCTTTCATTCAGTGGCAGGACGGCGGTGGCTGCCCACTTCTGCATCTAGGCTGTGTCGCTAAGCAGGCAGCAAGATCAATACGCATTTGTGTTACACACATCGTTCAGTCGACTTCGCATCATAGTAGTGATCAATCCCCCAGTATGTCACACTTCTTGGGGTTTATTTGATACCATCTGGGACACCATGAACAGCAGAGCCATAGCCTTCACTGCACTGCAAACTATAACACTCTATAATCTCATGTACTGAGCCAAAAAGAGGAATTAAATTTTCCCCCTTTATGGTCTGTGGCCACACTTGAATATACAATATTAGCTTGGCATGTGTGATCTTTTAGACTTGACACTCACAGTATCCCCATGGAGAAAGTTTGATTTGAATTAATATCTCCAAGGTACTTGTGCAAGGTTATTTCTCAGCATTCAGTTTACGCTTCTTATTTTTCTATTGCAGAGTCACAAATTAAAATATTCATTGCAGCAGGAAATTTTTTGCCATTAAGCTTTTTCTTACTCATGAGCACTGCATATCAGTAATTTGGTAGGAATTGGTAGGAATTTGGTAGGAATAAACAAGTCCTGTTACTGCTTCTCCTCAAACATGCTATTACTATATTCCTGAATTACACCTTTTGGATTTATTAGTGCAGAAAGAACAGCAAGGTTATGCTTAGTGTTAAGGTATAAAGGTTTTGTCCTTTGGTCTGAGGGTATTGGCTAGGCCCACTCCCCAGTCCTTAGGTCTCACTGCCCTGCACAGTGTTAACAATCCCCCCACACCCCACCCCCCCACCCCCCCCACTCCCACCCCCCAAACACACACACACTTAATCAGGCCCATCAGCTCATTATCAAGCTCTCACAGTGTGTCAAAGCAAAGAATACCTGAAACTGTGCAGGACGCTGGGTCCCCAAGACTAGGAACCACTGGGCTAGGTAGTTTCAAACCTTGACTGTGTCTTAAAAGTGAATAACTTTAAAAGAAGCACAAGTCCATTGTTCTATTTAACAATAAAGTAAAGTTGTCCCATTGTAGCTAATCTTACAGTTAGTGACTTTGAATCACTTTGAGCAAAAACGTAAACTACGTATCCTGGCATGTTTGAATGAAGTGGGACCTTGTGTTACCATTACAAATAAAAACATGTATGTTTCGTTGACTTAGAATTATAATTGAGCAAAAGAAATATGGGAAGTTTGATCATTTGTTAACCTGTCTTGTCTTGGAAAACACTTGTCTGAAGTCAGGCAAACCGCTGTTCCACTATATTAGCTATTGGCCTTGAGCCCAGAACATAGCACTCGAGTCTCTTAAACTCAGACTCCTGCTGCCTAGATTGCAGAGGATGGCTGATAAGGCAAGATTAAAAAATCATGTCAGGAGAGAAGACTCGAAGTGTAGGCGGAGGCATAAAACTGCATACGGAAGGCGGCAGCTTCAAATTGCACAGCAGTATGTGCTGCATCTTTATAAAATGCATGAATCCACAGAAGACCCAATACCAACCCTACCACAGCCCCCAACCCCCACCCTCAGGCCTACTTGCTTTTCTTAGTGTCTTTTTATAGGAAAAATAAATGAACACTAGTTCAGCAGTTCTGGTTCTGATGAAGGCCTTGAGAGGACTATGTTGAGGAATAAAGGAGGGTGACTGATGAGGCTTTGCCAAAGAGCCAAAGAGGATGGTGCAGGCAAGGGCCGACTTGAGGACTGATCAGAATTTGGAGAGATGAGTTCAGATGTTGTGAGGCACGTGCAGTTACACCAAAAAGGCCCTGACTGAGAAAAGGGGGAGCTTGTGGGGGACGATCTTTTAAAAGCCTTCATTCTCCGCCAGTGAAATTATTACCAGTGTGTGAAAACAAGGCTGGCTCCAGGCTAGCCACCCAGGAGAGTGCTTAGCCTCGGGGTGATTTCAGAAGAAAGTAACGCAGGAGAAATAATGGGGGTGGGAGTACGAGAAAAGGTAAAGGGAATTTTTATTCTGCTCTCTCCTTTTTTGTATTATTTTCTTTTTTTAAATCCTCCATGGTTCACTAACTGCCTCTTTCTCTAACTTGCATTCCTTTGGATGCTTTCTGTACTCCTCCTCATTTTTCTGCATTGTTTCTTCTTAGAGACATCTTGAGAGGTAGGGTAGAGTAACAAAGTCTAGTTGGCATGCCCAGAAACATGTTCTACTCCCTTGTGTGGTCCACTCATCTCATCTTAGGCCTGCTGGGCTTAGTTTGACTTGTCCAAAGGGTCAGGAGCTATGCAGAAAACAATGCAAATGAATGGTGTGAGGAAGGCTATTCCCACAGATTCAAGAAATTCATACATGCTTAAGAGATTTGTTACACTAAAGCATCTTTTTGTTATCTCTGTACATGGAACAACTCTCAGTGGCATAACATATATCTGAGCATGCACATGCAAGGATTAACTTGTTTCAGACATGGAGGAAAATTCTAATTTCACTCAGAATCATTAATTTTTTTGAAGACTTCAGTACCCATGTCGAGTGTGAATGAACACTTTGTTAGAAAGATTACTTGAGCAAAGAGACCTGAAATATTTACTGGAAAATGTAGCTGATTCTCTGCAAATATAAATCTTGCATACTGTCATGAAACAAGAGGAAATATCCTTTCTTTGCCTTATTTCTGCCAAGTGAGACTTTCCTCTCCTCAGCTCTTAGTACAGGCGCTTTGTTTGATTCAATTTTTATGATGTAGAGTCAAGCAATGGTATCACATTGTCTTTGTTTTGAAATATGTAATATCTCTGCATTTGTTCATGTGACAAAATGTGACATTAATACTAAAGTACCACAAAACTGTAGATGCATGTTTGAGCTGTGCAAAATAAAAACACACATTTCCAAAACAGTCTTTCTGTATTAATTCTACTCCCAGTTCTCAACACATGCACTCATGTGTCCCATCTCACATTTTTGTTACATACACATTAGTAGGTCTGGCTGCTTACGTTTCAGTTATGAAGTGGTGAGTTCTCTCTCTCCCTCTCTCTCTCTTTCTCACTCTCTCTCTCTATCACACACATACACTCTCACACACGCACACACACTCACACACACATTTTTATATGGGCAACTGTGACTGTTATGAGTTCTGACATGTCAAAGGCATGGCAGAGCACTAGCCTGTGGCATCCAGGAAAACATGCTAATACAGAGGTGCATTAGTGCACTCAAGGGCCTTTGATAATCAAAGAGGATGTGAGCTTTCCTGCAGCCCCATCTCATGTTATAACACAGCTCTCTATCCCCCAAACACAACACTGCAACTTTAGATCCCATAATGTTTTTTGAGTTTACTCACCTTACTGTTGTTATAGTCCATGTGCAGTTTTAATAGGGAAAATGTAAATGTCAATAAAAAATAATAATAAAAAATCTAATTTAAAATCTTTCAGTTTTTCTTTTTGCAGCTTGGGATAATGTTTCTTTTTTTCAGGGAATTTTGTGCTTGAAAATGCATGGCTTTTGGGTTCATGGTTTTAATAAACGGCACAGGTGAAATTTCCATAAATATACATTTTTATTTTTGCAAACTCAAGGACTATACATGCCAAACAGATTTTAAGCAGTTTAATTCACACAGTTAATTTACATTTCCATTGTTTTAATTAGTACAGCAGTCCATGGCAATCTTTGGAAAAATCTTAAGATAGCACAAACACTGTCATTTTTACTTTTGCCTTAGCCAAGATAATTTTGGCTTACTTCTTATAGTGAACAAGTAAAAGCCAGATATTATAAACCTGTGGGAAAGTGTTGACCGATATCCATCTGTCAATACTGTCACTTGGCATTAACTCTGTTTTACTCTGGTTCCATTAGAAGGTTCTCATTAATATGCTAGTGTAAAGCTTATAAAATCCATTAATATTATGCTTCGTATAATACTCAACCTCCACACGCAAGGTTCAACATTTGGTTTAGTGATGCTCAAGCAGTGTGACCAACATCACTCCAGGCTTTCATTTGGGGATGATTATTTTCTGTAGAGAATTTTGTTTCAATCTTAATCTCCAAATCAATACAAGGAGTCAAGCATGTTTTGGGAGCATTTGGGAAGGTACTCAAGCACCTGCCTGTTTAACCCTTTTTGGTAAAGTTTGTGACCCGTCTGTTTGAATTTGTTTCCTTTCATTAACCCATCAACAAAATCTTTCATATACACCCTGTAACCAATACTTAGTACTTACCCTGTCAACAAGTTTTGTCAGCATTTTCATTTGCCATTTCCCATTATCACAAAAATGTTGTCGATCAATACCACGCCCCCCCAACCCCCCACACCCCAACCACCGTCAGGAAATGGGTGGAAAAGATAACCATGTACCCTAGGCTAGTCATCTCGCGACGTTTTAAAACGGGGCTATTATTTAGCCCTGGTTGCCTAATTGGCTCTTTTGGTGGTTGGCCTGTGTCGAGAAGGATCAAAAGACCCCGTTTCTCTGTGCCTTCCCGTCTGTTAATGAGGTGAGTGGCTGACCTTGCACAGGTATTCAAATTCCCACTGTCAACTCTGCTCTCCCAAGCTCTCCTTCAGTCTGATGTGGATTTTTCGTTGGTTTTGCAGTCGCTTTTTACTCCACTTTCAACTTCTACATACGTTAATGAAGATACTTAAGGGCAGCAGGTTTCTCGGTACAGGAGGCCTAACCCGAGTCTGCTGACAACTCGAGTGAATAGGAGGATAGGAACGACTTTGGCACGGGCCAAACTGGCTATACGACTCAAGCAGGTCCGATTCCACAGACGAGCTACTGTAGCACAAATGTTAATATTGACTCTGATACAAATGTGTCTGAACATACAGTGCACCACACTCAGAGCCTTTCGGTGGCCTGATGGGGGCCCATTAGATGGATGGATGGATGGATGGATGGATGGATGGATGGATGGATGGATGGATAGATGGATAGATAGATAGATAGATAG
>JBBPDA010000025.1:4513307-4524315 GCA_037974385.1 Arnoldichthys spilopterus | reverse complement strand
GCGTATATATATATATATATATATATATATATATATATATACAAACACACTTATCGGCATTTCCTTCTTCCTCATTCTTCCCATAAAATGAAGTGACCAGCCCAAACTCCCGAGCTGCTCGCTGCTGCCTCCTGTTCCTTAGCGCTGTGTTTATCTCATCTGACAGGTGATGAATTATGGACGATAGATGAAGAGGATGCAAAACATTCAAATGGGAGACGCATCGTATGGTGTAGCCCCCCCCCTCTTTCTCTCTCTCTCAGTCAGAGCCCGTTTAATGGATGCTGGATATATGTTGTCTAGTAAGGAGCTCAACCCAGCTCCGGACAAAGCAGCGTTTGTTCTCTGCTCTGAGCTCCACTGATTTATCACTAACCCCCCCCCACACACACACACACACACCCCCTTCAGCTCTCCTCTCAGTCATTGGTGTTTTTCCTCGTTTGGTTCATTTGTCTCCTGTTTTGTCGTTATTCCTCAGTATTTTAGACTCACTTCATTTTATATTAACGTGTTTAATTCCGCTTTATTCTCTCTGAAGTTCCTGCAGCGCTGCGGAAGCCACGTGGCGCAGACCGAGTGTGATTTGCGTAACAGCTGTGTTGTTTGGAGAGGAGAGGAGAGGAGGCAGCAGATCCTTCCTCCGTGTGTGAATTATTGAAGTGAAACAATTAAAGCGCGACTGTACTGGGCCTGTGTGTGTGTGTGCGTGTGTGTGTGTGTGATCCTCCTAAATCGTGTTAATTTGTATTCAAACATATCACATCTGCTGGAGGTTTAAACAAACAAATAAATAAATAAATAAATAAATAAATTTTTCTTTCAGGCTGCTGCAGGTTCACCTCCTGACATGACTTTGCTCTGTTGGTGGAGTTGTAACAGTAATTCGGCTTTTGTTTCGGTTTCAGTTTAAGTCGCTAAGGAACATGTGGGCCCCTCAGTGTTCACTCTGAAACACAGCTCAGCTCAACTCAGTTCAGCTTAGATTATTTCAGCTCATCTTAGCTCAGCTTAGCTCAGCTCGCATCACTACTCAGCTCGGCTCAGCTTAGCTCAAGTCAGCTTAGCTTTGTTCAACTCAACTCAAGCTTACCTCACTGCTCAGCTCAGCTCGCCTCACTGCTGTGCTTTGCTCAGTTAAGTTCAGTTTACCTTAGCTAAGTTAACTTAGCTCAGTTTATTTTAGTTCAGTTCAGCTCAACTCAAATTGCCTTAGTGCTCAGAGGACTTTGTTCAGTATCAGGGTAAAAACAGCATATCAAATATATTACACAAATTGTGATATATAATATATACATAATGTATACATAATAATCACAACAATGTAATAATAACAACAATAATATTAATAATAATAAATTATAAGCAATAACAACAACAATATGTGATGATGATTATGAGGATGATGATGATAATAATAATCATCACATTCACATATTATTATTATTATTATTATTATTATTATTATTATTATTATTATTATTAAGCGTGGTGTTGCACAGTGACTGTAAACACTGTGTGTGTATCTGAGGGGAAAGGACTTCCGCTTGTTGTTCAACATGAACGAGTCAGAGGATCATCTTCTTAACAAACACACACACACCAATCAATACTATCATAACACGTCATATTTATTATTCATTAATAACTGATTTTACAGCCTGAAAACCACCTGTTGCTGAAAACCCGCAACATCCTGACACCCTCTCTGTCCTTCTGAGCCACCCGCCTACCTGAAGCTTCATTGAAGCTCTTTTTTTTTTAATTTCGTTTACTTTAGTTTAATTCTATTTAATTTAGTGGAAATTATTGTACTTTAGTTAAGTATGCGATAAAACAAAAACAAAAAATAACAGAGAAATCAAGAAGGGAAGGGTGTATTTCTTCTGCGTGTGCTCACGACACACCGTGGAGCGGCTCTTATTTCCACTGTCAACAGTAAATAAATAAATGAATAGTTCGCAGACTTTTAGATAAGTGATTCATTTGAACGGCTGTTTACTAAAGATACAGATCTGTTGTTGTAAAAATTTGCTACTATTCAGTAAAATGACTGGACTCGGAAAGGAAATACTTCTTTCTCCTTTATTTCCAGATGAAATGAAGTGAAGGCAGTGAGGTAAAACGTGCATGGTTTATTTGAATTTCTGTCGCTTACACAGACACATTTAAGCACACTGTCACAAATGAAAAATACGCGGATTTCGAAATAAATTAATGTAAAATAAATTAGCGAATAAGAGAAATAAAGACAAATCAGTAAAATCAGCAAAAGTATAAATAGGTCAAAAATTGGTTCCGCAACAGTTATCTACAAAGTGCAATGAACTTCTGAGAATGCGGTGTAAGCTCGTCAGCGTTCCCACCCACAGGCCCAGCAATAATAATAATAATAATAATAATAATAATAATAATAATAATAATAATAATAATAATAATAATAATAATAACAATTGAAGGAAATCAGACAATAGTTTAGGTGAAGACACTGGGGCCTTTACATCATTTCTCTAACCATTTGATTGTCAAAGCATTGTTGCAGTAAAATTAGCTGAGACATAAGCACATGTTCTATCTAATTCAACCAAAAACTGAGAGACACAGAAAGAGCAAACAGAAAGGAAACAAAAACTGCTGTTTTTTATTCTTTTCTCTTTTTTGCCCTAGTTCCAAAATGATCATGAGGGTGTGTGTCAGGACGAGGATCATGAGGTAGACACAGTCTGGTAGCCTATTGTGTGGGGTGTGTGCGTGCGTGTGTGTGTACGTGCCTGTGCGTGTTCTGTCTTATTGCAATGCAGTAAAAACTGTTGGGGGAGTTTAGAAGTAGAAAAGCACACTGAACGTCCGAGTAAACCATGCAATGGATCACGCACACCAGCTCCCTCTGCTTCTGCAACACACCGAGCAATATTAACGTTTTTCAAACTTTCGTTCTTATTTTAGTTTTTTTTTTTTACATTTTTCACTTTGCTCAAAAAAATAAATAATTAAATAAACAAACGAACAATAAACGAAAAGTACGACGCTCTCTCCACAGAGGTGCAATGTATTCACACGTATGTACAGGAACGAATATAAAAGAGTTATTATTTAAGAGAATAATCATTATTATTCTATTTCCCTTTTGTACAATAATTAATTGCCACTAGTTGATGTTTTCCTCTCTCCCTCTCCCACTCTGTCTCTTTCTCTTTCTCCAGCTTTGAGAGTCTTTTGAGTGTTTTTCTCCTCCTCCTCCTCTGACATATTGTGCTGTGTCCAGTCTCTGGGACGGTCCAGCTCGGATCCCAGTCAGGTGCCCCACCCACCCACCCCGAAAAAAAAACTTAAATAATAATAGTAATAATAATAATAATAAATGGCCCCTAGTGCGTCGCCGAAAACTTCATCCTTTTCTGCTTTTGCCTCTGGTTGCAAAACCACACGCGCACCACGTTCTTTTTGAGGTCCAGCTTTTCGGCTATGGCAGCGATCTTCTCGGACGAAGGACGCGGCTGCACGGCGAAGTAGGCCTCCAGTGAGCGCTTCTCGGGCGCCGCGATGGACGTGCGTTTCCTCTTCTTGTCCGCGCCGTTGAAGATCTCGGGCTTGGTCATCTTCTCGCGCTGCGCGCGCTCGGCCTCCTCCAGCCAGGCCTCCAGGATGGGCTTGAGTGCCACCATGTTGTTGTGCGAGAGCGTGAGCGACTCGAAGCGGCAGATGGTGCTCTGACTGAGGCACCCCACACCCGGGATCTTAAGGTTGGCCAGTGCCGCGCCCACGTCCGCCTGCGTCACGCCGAGCTTGATCCGCCGCTGTTTGAAGCGCTCGGCAAATGACTCGAGCTCGCGCGGGTCAGGCTCCGCGTCCGGCACGCCTCCTCCGCCGCCGCCTACGCCGCCGAGCGCGTGCGAGCCCAGGCCGTGCGGGTGCATGCTCATGCTCTGCGGGTGGTGCGACTGCATGTGGTTGATGGCCGCCGCCATGTGCGAGTGGCCAGTGCCCACATCGGATGTGGGCATGGCGCCCAGCGAGATGGCGGGCGTCAGGTGGTCGAGGAGGTCGCCCTCCAGGCCCTGCGCGGCCTGGTGATGCCCGTGGTGGTGATGGTGGTGGTGGTGGTGCGACGTGAGCACGGACGGGTGGTGCAGGTGCGCCGACGACGACGTAGGCGTGCACGTCATGCTGGTCATGGTGGTCATGGTGTGGTACGTGGCGTCTGGCTTGAACGGGTGGCTCTTCTGCGCCACGATGTCCACCGCGGCCAGAGCCTCGGCCCTTTGGAGCAGCGTCTCATCGAAGCCTGCGAAGATGTTGCCCTGCAGCTGCAGCGCGGGGAGGAAGAACGCAACAACACAGAGGTCAGCGTCAGCGGGAACACCAGCACATCCTTCCAGGTTAACATATGCACACGACCATTCTAACGCACGTGCATTCTTAATACTTTTTGTAAAGAAACATGTAAACAACCAAAACTAAACAAAAAACATACTCCGTGGCGCAAAATCACACTTCATTTTTAATGGGCAATTTGTTTTTATTTCAAAGAGCAATTTTCTAATTTCAGAGCACAATTTCTTAATTTTAGAATGGTATTCGTTAATTTCAGAGAGCATTTTTTTATTTCAGAGGCAAAGTTTTCATTGTAGAGCATTTTTAAAAATTTCAGAGCTAGATTTCTTAATTCAAGAGTGCAACTTTTTCCATTTCAGAGCGCAAAGTTTTAATTTCAGAGCGTATTTCTTTTTAAATTCCAGAGCTCAATTTCTTAATTTCAGATCTCAATGTTTAATTTCAGGTCTCAATTTCTTAATTTCAGAGCGCATGAAAACGCTAATCTTTCGGCCTGTAGTGGCTAAATACTTAGCTGTATAAACTTTTTTTTTTCATCTGAGCTTCATGCCACTTTCCTAAAACCCATGTCAAGTGGGCGAATCCCACCCAAGTCACATTTCAAGCGCAGGTGTTTTGCGTGAGTCCCTAAAGTTGCCGCGGTCACTGCGCTCGAACGGAACAGAGATGCATGAGTGGGCAGCGCGAGAAAGCACGAAGAGTGGCACTCACCGAGGGCGTGGGCAGGCATGCCCGCCGGATAGCCTCCGAGCTGGAATGGAGGGGTGTGTACTTGGGCTCGTGCAGGATCGGATGCATACTAAAAGGCTGTTTGCTGTTCATGGACATCATGATGGCAGAAGTTAAAGAAGGTCGTTTTTCGTCTTCGTCGTTTAGCTCCGTTTTTGTTCCACTGAATAAGGAAAGAAGCTCTGAAAATGTGGTGGAAAGAGAGACAGGCGTGAGTCCTGCCTGAGGAGATCGTCCCTCTCCAGCAGAGGCGGCCTGAGCGGACCGGTAACAGTCTGATACAGTACGTATTTATGCAGGCACCTAAATATAACGCGCTCCTGCCGGACCCGCCCTCCTCCAACCTTCCTCAAGCGTCATTGGCGCACGGGCGTTTGAACACGCCCCCTCTCGGGACTCCTCGTCCCATGCGTTCAGTCACGTGCTTTCACTGGTGCCGAACATTTTGACAGATCGCCGGGTGCCCTGGAAGTACACTGAGAAGCGCTGGGGAAAGTCTGCTTACTTCCCTGTCGGTAAAGCAGGAATTGCTGGTGCCCTCGAACAAAGGGTCGTGATAGTAAGGGGAAAACAGACGGACTGACATTTTCCTTTATGAAAGTTGCTCGCTGGACATTCATCAGTACTGAAATAGTCAGAGATTTTAAGTTAATTCCCTTAACTGAAATGTGAGGTGGACCATGTGATGGGTGCTTCCCTGTGTGGCAAGCCATACAGTTTGGTGCATGAATTAATTATTGCCCTTTTACTTTGTGGTACACACCACAATATGGATTCCCAATTAGAGCATAAATAGCTCAAAATGGATAAGGCAACTGCAATGAAATATTTATCATAAATATTTATGGTCAGACAAATAAAAACCATCAATCAACTAGGCTACCTTATCAGGATGCACAGTTCCTGGCCTATCATAGACCCACCATAATCACAGTCACAGGCAGTAAACATAATGGCAGTTTAAGAAAAGCAGTATTCAGGTCAGAAGTTCTCATTCTGGAATAAACAAACAAACATGTGAACTACTGCTACAGTATACCAACTTATTCCCAGTTTTACCAAGTGTTATTACACTTTATACCAACATTTTCTAAAAGATCATATATTAAACAATTACATGTAAAAATGTATAAAGTGTTTTGGGCAAGCCTCTTCCTTGTGATGCACACAAGCTGTCTTTCTTTGGCTTATATTGAGCCTACATAGCCATCATTCTAATTGGAGCTGAAACCCCAGACACTGACAATGGAAGCCCACAATAGAAGAGGCAGTCTCAGTGAGTCTGACTCAGAAACCTGAGCAGCAAACACTGCCGGTGACATTGTCCCCTCATGCCTGGCTCTCTACTAGAGTCTTGGCACTCACTCATCAAATATATATCAGGGCCGCCACCTCTCCCCTGGCAACCACCATCACTGAGGACTCCAGCCGCTGAGGGATGGACAAAGTGAAAGAAGGCAAAGAGATTCACAAAGGCATAAAAATGTGTCATTTATGGCAGAAAACGTACCATTGAATGTGCAGTCACACATATGGATAGAGATGTATCAGTGGTCCTATCTCCCTACACAAACATACCTAGCAATGCATTGAGCTGCTCCATCATCTGTCTTCTGCTCATGTCATCTCTTCTGCCTCTGCCAGCCTGCCAGCATGGAGCTGCACTCCCTTTCCTGATGAGTTTTCTGCAAACAAGCCTGGGGAAGTGCTTGATTATTGCTAATGGAACATTTTCCTCAATGAATATTAATGCTGGAATGGGGAATTGGTTGTATTGGCTGTTCCTCTTCTAGTTAATAGTCTGTGCAGCATAGGCTGCTTCTGCATTTGTACATTTGTATTTGATTCTCAAACACTGTATAAAAATGGTACAAAACAATGCAGACAGTCTTAATATTGCATATATCATTTATATATTTTTATAAGGATAGGGAGCAAGGGATTGAGAACTCCTCATAAAAACTGGCTATAAATTTTGTAGCTGTCATTATGTGATATACACTATATTTTGGCCATTAAATCTTAATGTACTCTACACAAACTAGCAAATATCTAATAACAAGAAGCAAATGTAAAGTTCATTGGCTCCATGCCTCCACTAGAGCTATTTCTCTGTATCATTTTTTAAACTCCATGTTTATTCCTCTTGTCCCATGTGGCTCTCTACAGTTTTCAGTGTCCAGTACAAATACAGATGCTTTCCCCCACTTTGAACCCATTTGTTCATCTTGTACTCTCAGATGGGTCTGTTCACTTTTACTGTACGCTGACCATCCCATTATGTGTAAGGTGTGCGTCTGTGTCTCTTGGCGGCAGGGGGAGAGGGAGAAAGCAAGACGTCACCACAAGTGAATCTTTCTGGTACGTTAAGCAAATGGACAAACTCTGCAGTGAGCCGAAGAGGACACATACCTCACTTTCCTCTCTTTCTTCTTGAAGACGCCATCATTCTTGTTAGACTTCACCTTCCCATTTCATGCCAATATAATCAATTATTGATAGCATGTAAAATCTTACGTAGGTCTGTGACCATTCACCAAATCAGCAAGTTTGTACTGTAGGGGTGCTGAGGGGAAAGGGTGTCTAACTACACACTTTAATGTAATTGCCTTTAGGGTTCCTGGTAAATATTTTATTGACTGCCAACACAAATTAAAGATACAAAGCCAAAGGTGGTGGGGTTGGGGGTGGGGACACCTTTCTTTCCAGCCTCTACAGGAGATATACTGTGTTACAAGTTTACTTGCATGGCAGGTATAGAAAACATGCTTTCCTGTCAACCTAGTGTTGCATTGTTAGATGCAAATATAAAAAATTTGTAGCATGATTTAGTTGAGAAGTGGTGTGTAGAGCTGCACTTGGTGAAAAAGGTTTGGTGTTTGTGTTCTGTTCACTCTTTAAGAGTTTGGAAGGATAGGTATAAAAGAAGCGATGATGGGAGTTTAAACTGCCTGGTTTAGAATGGTGGAAGAGACAAGACAGGACAACATGTGAGCATGAAAACTTAATTTACTGACAGGTCAGTGGCCAAAGAGCCATGAAATATGCATGGCAGCTGAGGTTATGGAGAGAAATCTGACTGAGATGTGAAAATCATTAGGAGGTTCAGTTCTACAAGAACAACTTCCAGTTGTTGTACAGTTCTTGTACTGCCCTTTACATCTAGGTATCTTAAAAAATAATTAACCTTATATTGGCTGCTTAATTAAATATGTCATATTCAAAATGCCTACAAAATGCATGTTATTTTAAAGAGAAAATATAACTAATCGTGCTCTTCTATTTTTGCATTTGGTCATATACCACACTTTTTCTTCTCTTTCCCTGTTCTTCCTCTCTTTTCACTGTCTTCCAGGTTTACCTGCCATTTCCCATCCAGGGAGCATTGGCCATACTAACTCTGGAAAAGCACAGATCAATAGATTAACTGAGTGCTTATGAATTATGCAGAGGAGCCTTACAGCAGTTGGACATAAAGTGTGTCTACTCCCGAACTGACGTGTAAAAGCTTTAAAGTACAGCCCTGTTTACTTGTTCCAGAGCAAGCAGGGTGCTGGGCCTTAAGACCCCCCACCTAAGACACCTGCAGCCATGGCCCCAATCTGGACCTCATAGTTGGATGAAGACCATAATGAGACTGGGGAGGGGCACCATGGTAATAGTAATGATTTGAGCATAATACATTTTTTGAGAGTTGTTTGAGAGCACATAAATTGTTTTTGACAAATGGTACATTAATCCACAGATTTTGTTATAAGAGATGACCAAAATTATTAATTCATAACTTTTAACATGGATATTGGTCAAATCAAGTCAACTTAATTTTATTTGTATAGCTCTTTTACAACTGACATTGTCACCAAACAGCTTTACAGAATCTGGGTCTGGGCCTCTAATGAACAAGCCAAAGGTGACAGAGGCAAGAAAAAAAAAACTTAGCTGTGGGAAGAAACCTTGGGAAGAACCAAGGCTCAGAAGGAGAATCCATCCTCCTCTGGTCGACACAGGATAGCAATAACAAACAAAAGAAAAGAGTCTAAGTTTTTAGAGGCAGCATCAGCTAAAAGCCTATAGCTTGGAGCAACATATCTAGCATATGCATATGAAGCATTAGACACATATGGAGATCATCTGTAGTAGCTGAACTAGTCTGGGACAGGTGATAAGCAGACCCGAATAATGGGTGATCTGGTTGTAGGAGACAAGGGCCAGCAGTTCCTAGTATACTGGTGGGCCGCTGGTATCGGGTAGCATTGTGGCTCAACAGAGAAAGAAAAGAGAGAGACAGAGAGAGGTGGAGACAGATAGATAGATAGACAGATAGATAGAAAGATAAATGGTTAGGGATGCTTAATGTTACGAGTGATTAAGAACAAAGAACATTGTGGTTTGAGTGCAGATGGGAGCTCCGGCAAGACTCACTATGACAGCATAACTATCCTGGGGCATAAGGCATCCAACCACTGGTCTGTCAACAAACCTGAATGAATGTGTTTTATTGGGGGGTGACAGCATTCAGACATCCCAGTTTACCAGAATGCTCTATGCCTAAAAACTCTCTAGATCTACCCCTTATCTAGAACTAACAGAAGGCTTGACTAAACAAATATGGATTTAGCCTGGACTTAAATATTGAGACTGTGTCTGAGTCCCGAACACTATTTGAAAGATTATTCCATAACTGTGGGGCTTCATAAGAAAGGGCTCCACCCCCTGCTGTGACTTTTGCAACATGACTTACCAGCCAAAAGCTTGCACTTTTTGATCTAAGTTTAGATCTACAAACTGATAGCAGTTAGTCAAATGAGACCTAACACAGGAAGGGGTTGTTCCTTTAATACAACAGCCTCTCTAGAATCTTTGAAATGAAAGGGAGGTTTGATATTGGCTCATAGTTAAAAACCTGGCAGGGGTTAAGGTATTTTTTTAAGAGGTTTAAAAACTTCTAGTTTGATTTAGGTACATAGCTGATACTAAATGAGGAATTTATTATTCTTATGAGAGATTCCATTACTATGGGTAATATTTATTTTAAAAAGTCAAGTCAAGTCAAGTCAAGTTAATTTATGTAGCGCTTTTTACAACTGATGTTGTCACAAAGCAGCTTTACAGAAACCAGGTCCAAGCCCCCAAAGAGCAAGCCAAGGGTGACAGAGGCAAGAAAAAACTCCCTAGCGGTAGGAAGAAACCTTTGGAGGAACCAAAGCTCAGAAGGGGCAACCTATCCTCCTCTGGTTGACACCGGATAGCAAAAACAAGCAAAAGAAAAGAAAGAAAAAGTGTGTAGGTAATGGGTCTAAGTTGCAAGTTGAGTTTGAAGAAGAAAAGAGTGATTACTGTTTTTTGAAGGGGGTAAAACAGTCTTATTGTTGATCTGATATAATTGAACATATGGTTATTTTTGTTATCTTAATTGTAGCTTAGGGAACTCTCTTTCCATGCTAGTTTGAATAATACCAAATTAGATTGACACAATTTATTTTCAAATTTTCATGTGGTTTGTTTCAAGGTGTTTCTGATCGTTATACGTGGGTGCTAGTTTTTCAAGTTCTGAGGTGTCTGACGGTGATCCAGTCAATGTTGATAGCTCTGGGAGATTATTGATAAAATTCTGAGAAGTAGATGATGTGAATGTGTGCTTGACCTAGTGTGACAAGGTGCATGCTATTACCAAGATGCATTTTAATGGAGAAGGACACAAACCATGTTCTCAGGGGGTCATCAAGGTTATCAAAGTGAATACTGGAGTCTCCAACAATTAAAGCTTTGTCTGAGGAGACAGCTAAATCACTAGGGACTAAGGGTAAAATCTGTCTGTCTGTCTGTCTGTCTGTCTGGCTGTCTGTCTTTCTGTCTATCAATCAATTAATCAATCAATCAATCAATCAATCAATCAATCAATCAATCAATCAATCAATCAATCAATCAATCAATCTATCTATCT
>JBBPDA010000025.1:4477630-4507089 GCA_037974385.1 Arnoldichthys spilopterus | reverse complement strand
TATATATATTTAAGCCCCTATCCAGAAAATGTTGAATATTTTCCAAAATTCTATAATATATATACATATTCCAATTTATCAGATCAATGTCTATGTATTGAATATGTGAAAAGCAAATCTAACAAATGAGAAAATGCATAGATTTAGATTTTATTTATTTAATTTTATTGAGAATTACCTTAATCTCAACTACCTAAACTAACTTGATTAAAACACAATAATAAATACATTTAATCATGAATGTTTTTGAAAACTTGATTAAAAGTGTGGAAGTACCATGATCCTTTTAAATAGTGAGAACTGACACCAAAATTGGTTATTTTATCACATTGCTCTATGGAACCTGTTATATATTTTAGTATATATATTAGTGCTAACAATTTTTGTTATAATTCATGCAATGGCAGATATTTCATGTCATAGGGGGGAGCAGGGCACAGCCTAATTTGCATTTATGTGTTAAATAGATTCAAGTACAACATGTATTTGGTCAGCTTTAAACTCATTTCCTAGTTTTTGAATTTTCACAGAAACAGGATAAATATTTCTCAAGAATAAACTGAAGACAGAAGTTTGTACCAAAAATGAAATGTATAAATATATTTTTTAAATATTTTAGATTTTTGAGTTGTATGTATAAGCCATAAAATTCACATCTACATTATTTAAATTCCTCTCTTAGAAATCATGTAAACAAAATACAAACCCCACTTTTAGAAATGTTGGTGCATTTTGCATAAACGTTTATAGAATAAAATTCAAGTTATGTCATTCTGAAACATTTCCCAATAAGCAGGTCAATCAATCAGATGGGTATCAAGAGTACTCTAAACTTTTCTCTAAATGAGTTTTGTATATTGTAATATTTGAATATTTTTCACTATATTTCTTATAACAAATTTTCAATGGAAATTTCAGCTTGTCTGTCAAAATGGAACTGGTTTGAATAGTGTATTTTGCATCATCTATCTGTCTAAATAGACAGACGGACAGACAGACGGATGGACGGACGGACGGACGGACAGACAGACAGACAGACGGACAGACAGACAGGCAGACAGACAGACAGATAGATAGATAGATAGATAGATAGATAGATAGATAGATAGATAGATAGATAGATAGACACACAGACACACATACATGCACAATTGCCCGTATAGGAAAACAGAAACGAAGCCTAAATATATGTATTTTTTCTATGATGTCAGAGACTTTACAGCAATGACCTCACTCTCTTTAATCATTTTCGCACTCCTCACTCTATACTACTATGCTCACTTAGGGGAAAATAAACCATGGCTGTCCCAGTGGAAGATGTATGAATATTTTAGTTAAATCTTCCTTTTAGTTGTGTTCAAACATTTGTCTATGTACATCTAGATATTAAGTAGAAAAGCACAAACAGATGTTGTCTCTTTGACTCCACTGCAAGTCTAGATATTCATTATTCTTCTGTTTTTCTTTTTGTTCTTTTTCCCCACACCTACTGAGAATGAGTGTATTTTTGCCCTAGAGCTCTGTTACTTTTGACCAGTCTGATTTAAAAGAACCCTCTAGTGTGTGTGTGTGTGTGTGTGTGTGTGCTTAAGATGTCACTGCTTTTTTTGATGTGCTAGCGATTTTGCAGGAAGCCTCATATATTTCACATCAACTTTGCTGTTCACTAAGACATAGTTTCAGAGGCAGACGAAGACAGAGTTAGGTACTGAAAGAGAAAATGAAAGATAACAAACCATCACTTTTGCACTCATTACGTCTTTGCAAGACGGGCAAAATGGATAGAGAGGAGAAATAGAGAGAGAGAGAGAGAGAGAGAGAGAGAGAGGGAGAGCGAGAAAGGAAAAAAGAGAAGTTTATTGGCACACTCTCTCTTGCCTATGTCTCTCTCGCACACTCACACACTCTCTCTCTCCTCTTCTCCCTCTCTTTCACACACACACTCTCGTTCTCACTCTACCTCTGCATTAAGAGCTGCCTGGGGGCATGCGAGCGGGGATGGTGGAGGGAGGGCTGGTGGGTCAGTTAAGAGCTGTCATTTAAATAAGTGTTTGCAGAGAGAGGGGATGGGAGCAGGAGGAGGAGTAGAGAGTGAGGGAGGGTAGAGTGAGTGAGGGGGGTGGCAGGGAAGGAGGGGGACAGTCTCTTTAATGTGCTTCTGATCTCCAGCACCAGTCCACAGCTGCTGCAGCAGCAGGCTCCCCTGCTTGGCCATATGTTGCCTACACTGCTCCAATTATCCTCCCAAGAGCTAAGGCCCACTCGCAGCCTGTGTGGCTGGCCCGCCGGGGTCGGCTAGTGTTTCAATACGGATCTCACTGCTGTCACTGCGTTTGCACCCTGCACACCACCCCCCAAGCAACCCCCCCCCCCCCCCCACACACACACACAAGCAGACTCACTCAGTTTGGCTCTATCCCTTCCCTTCCTTCAACTAATAATCACATTTACGCAAATAAAGGTACCAATCATTTGAGTGGTGCTGCAGAAGAACCACTTTGGTTAACCTAAAGAATCTTTCAGTGCCTGAACCTTGGTTGAAAATGAGATGGATGTGAAGAACCGTGATAGCATGGAACATTTTTAGCACTGTACTTGAGAAAGAGTACACATCCTCTACAAGGAACAAATTGCTTCATTTTGTCCACAACTTCAAGTGCAGATTGTGAATTTCTTTGCTGGGTTTCTTGGGAATAAAGTAAAACACAAAAATATTTTTAAAAAATAATAAAATGTGCCATGATTTTGCACAGGTCACATTTTGGTTTTATTTTCATCCAATTTGTTAAGATTTGTGTTCTGCGTAATTTGACATTTGACAGAGGGCATATATGACCATATAGTCACATTTGGGGCAGTGGTGGCCTAGTGGTTAGGACACTGCCTTTGGGACCTGAAGGTTGCAGGTTTGAGTCCCGGCCCGGGCACTACTGAGGTACCCTTGAGCAAGGTACCGTCCCACTACACTGCTCCCTGGGCGCTGTTGGTAGCTGTCCACTGCTTCATGTGTGCATGTGTGATGGGTTAAATGCAGAGGTCATTTCATTGTGGTGCTTGAGTGTGTTCACAATGACAAAGAGTCACTTGAAACTGTAATTGATTTGCATTTAAAATAATTGAACAGTTATGTAGTGGGACTGTGAATTTGGAGACTCGAGGTCAAATGAAATAGGATCAAAATGGAAGTAACACCATAGAATGGTTCTGGTATGGAATAAAAAGGTTCATAAGTTTCTGCTTTGAAAGGAAAAAAGAAACAGCAGCTGTAGTGTAACTCAGATGATTTGCTCTCATTAGGCTATAGGCCTTTGATCATCCCTTCAAAAAGAAGATGGATGGTCTATAATCACAGGCCTGCAGAACATCCTCTATTTCATTCTATCACTTAGCAACACTGCTCCATTGGTATTGAAAAGTACTATTCAGTCATCACAGTCATATGAAAGCTCAATTTCTTCAGCTCTTTTCTTAACACCATTTGAAAATGCCAGCTGAATGTGTTATTGTCCATTGTGTGACTATCTACTGAAAATGAAGCAATAAAAATTGTCCCAAATAATTTGAAACGAAAAACACTTGTTAAATAATGATAGTTAATCAAATTAAATTATTTTGAAATAATTTTTTCTTTCTCTAAAGTTACTATTTTGAAGACATGTAAAAACAATTGTGGTTTAACTTAACAATTTAAGTTACTGGGCTGCTTTAATATTTAGAGATAATTGAACTTCTTATAATAAGTTAACATAAGTTTAGTTTGATTTAAAAAAGCTTATTAAAGAGTACACTGTACTTGGCTCAGTGACATTCCCTAGAAGCTGCATCTGCCAGTGGGGTGGTCCCAATACACCTCTCACCTGTTCCCCTGGTGATCTATCTCTTCAGCATTTACAGCCCCTCAACGCCTCTGTTTACTAAACTTTCCACCTGTGAAATATTTATTAGAGCAGGGAGGTAGTCTGAACTCAGGAGAGAGCAAGAGAGAGCCTATGGGTGAGGAGTGGAGGGGAAGGTTACAGGAAGAGGTGTTAAGTTTCTGTTGTGTTTGTTGTGTGTTTGTTTTTTGGTTTTCTCTTACTCAGAAAGTGCTTTGCTCAGCATTTAGAGAATGTGTGTGGTCTTAGAGATGACAAGAGGTGATGCGATGCACTGAGTGACACTGAATTTGATGAAGACAGCTCTAAAGTTTACCAGAATAAACTGTACCCCTAGACCCCTAGCTTTGTTCCTAAGTCTTACAGCCACAGCAAAAATACAGCCACCAGTGTTCAAGGTCAGCAGCACGTTATGGGGTCACAATGCCCCACATGTGCTGTAATCTAAGATCAGACGTGAAGAAAGAGGGGTCAAAGGTCAGAGCCATCTTAGAGAAGCTTAGAGAAATCTTTGTTTGCGTCATCTTTCCGACTTGGTGCTATTTTTGCATTTCTTATGCTCTCATTTTAGTCCTTCCCTGCCAAATAAATCCAATAGCTGCATTTTTCTGTTCTGCATGAAAACAAAATCTCTCTTCAGTTGCTCACTGCAGTTGCATTGGACAAAAGAATAGGAAACAAACCGAGCTGGCTCCTCATGAATCTTTAACCGGGAGTTTGTTTTGTCTTATGAATGTAATTAATGCATAATTAATATTTAAAGATTGCCTCATTTATCAGATTTAACCACTTTACCCACTCACCACAACAGAGTTGAAGTCATAAAGCAGAGAGAAAGCAAACAGTAGGGAGACATTTTGGAGTCAGCAAGAGACGTCTGAGAACAGAAGCCTAATGAGGATGGGTCTTAATTAGTGGTGGAATGCTGCAGTTTCTTTTGTCAGATCTGGATTCCCCTGGACTGCCATGAAACAGGTCACTAGACTAGAGCTCTGTTCTGATTCTGAGCCCAGCACAGAAAGAGCCAGATACAGGTCTCTAGTGACCCTGTCTTTACTTTCCCATGTGATAAGACAGAGAACTGTGACACATTTAATGTCTGCCTTCAGATGTCGAAGACACAAGACAGTAAACCTCTTCCTGCCTGAAGTCTTTTCTTGATTTTAGTATTAGGTAAAGCCTTCCAACAGAGGGGATTCCTCAGGGTCTTCTAGGCCTAATGGTTTTCTGGGGCTAGAACATCTATCTGTAATTCTGAGATAATTCTGAGATTCTGACCTTTCCCATTATTTCTTTATTTGAGATAAACCAACAACATTATAAGGAAATGACAATGGAGTCAACCAGTCACATTTGGACTTCTAATGGGTGAAACAAATTGTGGGATATATATAACTCTAGGCATTCTGGAACTCTTATATATAACTTTAGAAAAGCTACATACCATATAGCCTTATATAAAACATGGAATATCTTTTATGAGCTTCACATGTTCTTGTTTACTCTGTTATGTGTAATGCTTCATTCTAGAGGGGTGTTTTCCTTGTGTTATGACTGTGGTTTGATATGTATGGCCAAAACAGAAAGTCTAGCTTTGTCATTTCTGATACCAGTGACTGTTTTGGTTGCTTTGCACAGTGATCCCAAATATTTCAGGAACAATACACTAGATTTGCATTTTGACAACTGTGAATTACACTGCAATTACATTTTGATTGTTGAGCCATCATTCCTCCCTTTTAATAGAGAGGGATCATGCCATCTATGAAAAGAGCAATGTCTTCTAATGGTGCAGCAAAACAAGATATCATATCTACCCAAGAACTTCCAGTGCTGTACTGCAATCAGTTGAAATTTTCCTGCATATAATATGAACATTGAATGATTAATTATATTAATTATTATATGAATTATAGAGCATTATAAATTTACTGACAGTTTTACTGACAATACATTGACACCAACAAATTTTAAGATTAATCTAGTTTAATCTAATCTAACATCTTATTATGTTAGCCTTAGTTTAATGTAGAGTACATTGGGCTTTTTGGGCTCTTCAGCTACTAGGTTCTGTTTACGCATGTGCCTTCATCAGATCTCATCCCCTCTTCTCATGTGTCTGCCATTTGAAACCATTACCAGGTTCCCTCATGACGCTGCCAAAAGTGGGGATTAAGTAGGGCATTTCTGCCTGTCAATATATCCTCATTGACCTTAGTTGTGACACAGGGAATCTGTGCTCTCAGAGAGTGTGTTACTTTTTACAGGCTGTGACAGTACTAAGAACCCAGCTGCCAATTAATGTGCCCTCAGCAGTCTGTGTGTTTTCTTTTCTAATTTCGGGGATGCTGCTGCTGACGTCGTGTTTAATAATCAGTGACAATGAAGACAGACAGAAATGAAATCAGCTCACTCAATTCCCATGGCAAAAGCGAAGCGACACATTCGTTGTGTTTGAATATGACCCAGTTTGGGCGGATATGATTGAACATGATGGGCGGGAAGCTCATCACTAATGTGTGGCAGTGCCATTCTCTGTTTAGATATTTGGGGCTGCGGGCTCGTCGGATTACCACACGTTAACGTTTTTATCACTTTTAAAGATTCACATCCAGGAATTTAATTAGCTTAATTGAATTTAATTAGCTTAATTCTGAGCGAAGCCTCCAAATGTTTTGTTATTCAGGTCATCTGAAAGCAAAATATAAAATTCTCCTCATACACTCACTAGGTTCTTTGCTTTGATGGAGGCACCGGCTAATGGGTTAATTTAATTCCACCAGGCAGCACACTCTGTCTTGTAGCTAACAATTAGCCGGGAATGGAGTCGTGAATTTTTCATGATGAGCAAGGTAAAGAGAGAAAAGAGGGAAAAGCCTCCTCCACTTAAAGGAGATACCAGAGGGCAATGTGGCATGGGCTTTGCACTCTCAGCTCTCTCTCTCTCTCTCTCTCTCTCTCTAGTCAAAGAAAACTGGGGTCAGTAGAAATAATAAGTTACTCACCGAAGAGCAGCATTAAAACTTTGGCATGCTCTGAATATCAATCTCTTTTCACCTTCAAACCTCAATGGACTTTTTTTTACACAGATTAACTGATCTTCATAAACTCATCAAGCAGTGCAAGAATTACTGGGGTGACAAAAGAACAGTGTGATGATATTGATTCATAACCCTAACCCCTACTATGGTTAAGTTGGCCGAATTTTTCACATTTTGTGAAATTAGAGTAATTAATACTTTTCAATGAGGCTGTAGTTTCAATAGAAAATAGGCAATGACAGTTAACAAGAGCATCTCAAGAAGAGAAGGCTTAATGTTCATGATTTTTTTTTTTTTCATTCTATTATTCATTAGTTGCATTTAGTTACCTGTAAATTTACCCACTGTAGTCTATCTGCATTAGCATTTTACCAAGGACCCTAAACTTCTTCAGTGATCGAAATCTATTCTTTAGCTGTCGTTTAAATCGTGCACTATTCAGATGTTATTGTATCCGAGTAGTGTCTTTTCCTCTCAAGGACTCAATATTTAAAATGCATGTAACATCCCCTTCAATGCAGAACTCCATTCACTCACTGGTGCATTAATGTTTGTCATATTGTGGATATCAGCACTTCTTAGGCCATTAAGAGAAAATGCATCAACAATAATATGAAGCCTGTTGGATGAGCAAGGCCTCTATTTACTGGAGGAGGGGGCTGTGGGGAACAGTTAAGACCATAGCAATTTGGGTTCAGTAATTGAAGGCCATAGTGCTTCAGCCACGAAGTGCACCATTTGATTTAAAATAATTAGGTTTCTCCTTTGGTGAGCTAATAATGTGAAGTGAGGTTATGTGGTTATTATGGCTGTCTTCATCTCTTTGTACACCATCTCTGTCTCATCTGTCACCAGACATTTACCTGTTTTAGTTGTAATTAATTATGGTTCATTATAATGCTTATGTCTATAGACTTTTTGAATTGTTTCATGAGGGATGCTGTTTTTGTTCTACATCGATCAGCCATAACGTCACTTGCTTAATATTGAGTAGGTCCCTCAAGCCACTGAAACGGCTCTGACTGTGCTGCACTGTGTGTACTGACACCTTTCTATCAGAGTCAGGAATGACTGTTTAAACCACAATAGCTCTTCTGTGGGATCGACCAGACTAGCCTTCAATCCCCACATGCATCAGTGATCCTTGGGTGCTCCTGAAACACTCCAGAAGACCTGCCATTTTGGAGATGTTCTGACTCATCTAGGCATCACAATAAGACCCTTGTCTAAGTGGCTCAGATCCTTCAGACACTTCCCCATTTTTTAGCACATTAAACTTCAACAACTGACTGTTCACTTGCAGCCTAATATATCATAACCCTCTGACAGGTGGCATAGTAATGAAATAACTAGATAGTCAACGTTTTTAACTTTACCTGTCAGTGGTCTTAATGTTACAGCCAATCTGTGTATCTTTTTATTCTTTTTTATTTCTTCTTATTTTGTGGTCCTGTGGAACGTTGTTTCATTTCACTTGGTACTGTGTGAACTGTATATGGTGAAATGACAATAAAAGCCTACTTGACTTGACTTGACTTGACTTGATAGGTGTTTGTTGGAAGTAGAGTGGAAGTCTCAAGGGTTGGACCTAAAATATGCAGCTGGGCAGTGAAATTTTGTGAAACACAAATTATAATTGTAAAATTCTTCAATTCTGAATGTAATGAAGAAGCAGCTTTAATCCCTTACCTAAATGTATACTTGTGGCATCCTTCAGTACATCATTAATATACAAAAATATAAAGATTACATAACCCAGAAAGAAAACCTTTTACACAAACCAAAGATTGCTACCCTTTTCTCCAGTCTGACCTCATGGGAAGGAGTGTAAACACAGAGATTGCAGTAAAACAGAGATAGACAGTACTGCATCTAGAGCTAGCTTTATGAATTTGATCACATACATTGGTGCTGTGATCACTGTTTTAATGTAAATATAACATAACAGAAAGAAACCTCTTAAGGTCAAGTGTATCACTGATATTCCCATGGCTTTGGCACAATGCAACGTGCAGCCAATAAAATTATGTTTGTATATGAAGTAAAAGGTTTGTTTGTGTATGCTGAGCTGAGTTCAATAGTATTCACACTTGTCTGGGAAATTATTATTTATTTATTGTTTGGTCTTTTAATAAAAATACAATACTTGATTAATCATCAAAGCCATCATTAGAATACCAGATTAATCATAAAATCAATAGTCACCTCTGTATATAGTCACTAACTGTGACTAACTGTCTAGTCACATATGTCACTATGACTAACTGTGTAGTCATAGTTTCCTAACTGTAAATGGCAAGTGTCTGACACCTTTGGGGCTCAAATCTTCTTGCAATTGTGTATTGTTTCTTGATAGCTATCCAATTTGTAAATAGAATTTTGCATGATGACTAGAAATAATAATTTTATGTATCATTTATAGCTTTGATTCCTGTTTTCTGTTCATTGACATACTTCATTTGTTGTACTGCTGTCATCTCTGCTGCACACACACACACACACACACACACACACACACACACACACACACACACACACAGGCACAAAGTGTCCTATGTTGCAGCACAGTTTAACCTGACAAGTAAACGAATAATCATTTTGACTTTTGGCCTAAATAATTTATGGAGCCAGAGTTACAGAGTCTGACTGATTTCAGAGGATACCATCGATCATTTTGAACAATTGCAGACAGCCTCAGTGCTAGAAATATAATATACCTGGCATGTGGCTTAGGTTTAAACACACAGTCTTTCTTCGAACACACACGAACACATACACACAACACATGCACAGTCGCGGCAGACCGATCAGAGGCTGTAGGCATGTTTACAGACAGAGAGGGGAGATGAATAAATGATGTTGCTGATGTATAATGAATAGTCCTGCTTCATTACATTTTCTCACAATCAGGAGGGCATTCCAGAGGGCAGTGGGGCAATCCCTCTGCCTCTCAGTAAACTTTAACACACCAGAATCTTTAGCATGCTCTCAACAAGTGCTGCATTAGCTGTGTAGAGATGCAAATCATTATATAAATACATGTGTGGCTGCTCAATGGAATCCCACTCTATTTGCCAACACCCGTGTAAGCAGCTGATGCATCGTAAAGTAGCCAAATGTACTAGGGAGTGTCTACAAATGTTTGGACATAGAGTGTATATACTAAGCGTAGTTAAATAAATAAATATTTATAGATTCTGATCTCAGATTTCACAAAAAAGACATTTTGTATATTAATGTTATTGCTCAATAAGTAATTCCTGTTTAGTGATACATACTCAAACAATAGCTGCGTATTTAATTTACTACAAAGATAAATGTAATGCAGTTTCAGTTGGGCTGGAACTCCCTGACGAGCAAGACATTTTTCTTTTTTAAAGTTTAAAAAAATGTCAAGTGAGTCTGTTAAACGACCATTCAAATATGTAAGGCTGTATTCAGTATAGCAGATAAAGGATCTTTTGCTGTTTTCTTTCTTCTTTTATTTTCATTTGTTCTTGTAGAAAGTCTTGTCACATGTAATTTTCTCAATTGTTCATTTCAAAAACAGCATTGCATAGTTTTCAACACCTCCACCTACCAGCCCCCTCCAGATTCTTACTCACTGCACAAATCCTCTTGTCTGAACAACATTGAAAGAGATATTCTCCTCCCATCTGTCCATATTTACATTCAGTCATTTTTTGTGAAGTGTTCAAATTGGTTGTATTTGTGGTTATATATTTTTGAAATCTTTGAACATTTTTTAAACAAAAATAATGTGACTCAAAGTTTAATGAAACTCATCACTTACTGATTACATACTCTGCTTTGGTGCTGTTTTGAAACATTAAGCCTAACGTTCATCTTTTCAGTGTTCAATGTATCTTCCTTGGTATGAAAAATTATTTTTGCTTTTTCTTTACCAAACTACTTTTAAAGACATTGTGTTATATTTTTTCTTATATTTTGCCCCCCCCCCCCAAAAAAAACAGGCGCAATTCCTTTTAAGAGATCATTTTCCAGCCATCTAGTAATGCAGAATTGAGCAAACCAATTCTGTGATTGTGACTGATGTACTGTCACTGTTAAAAAACATCTATCTCTACTTTTAGTTTTTCATTCTTCATTTAAAAACATCAGCTGTCCTTTAGATTTCATGAATGTTTTAAGACAAAAGGCACACACATGATAAAAAACACACCAAAATGATTTGAAATCTACTTTTTCTTTACTTAAAAAAATCTATTCATTAACTTACATTAATATGAAAGAATGTTTGTGTCTTACTGGCCAAGTCACTAATGAACTTTTTTATGTCTCATTCAAGAAACAATCTAGGCTGACACATTTTTTAAAACTTCAGTAAGAATGAGTGGGGCTACTTTTGTAGGCTGAATAGGCAAATATATAGAAATGTTTTGTGTTTTGACATTAATAATAGTGAAAACACACTGTTTTTGAGGCTTAGTCGACATATATGGACTGCAACTCTTGTTTAAAAAACATTATGAAAAAGTGGTTTAAATAGGTGAAAGGTTTGGATAATGTGTGGTCATTGCAAAACACAAATAAAATGGACTTTAGATTGCAGGACTTCAACAGCAAAGATGTAAAAAGAACTGAAAGTAATGATGAGTCAGGATATTATTCTGCGGGAGAGAGGTCAGACTCAATAAGCACCATTTTAAGCTTCAGTTTTATTGGCCAGATCCTGTAACGACCGCCTCATCTCTTTTGCTCTTTTCTCCAGCCCTCCAGGGCATGCCATATGATGGGCGTCGGAGGGCCCTCCGCCTCAAGGGCTGCTCCACTGGGGTCACGTGAGCTTCTGTCAGCTGGGGAACTGGCATTGCAGGCCTAGTCTGAGTGTCCATGCCTAGGCCACGGGGGCAATTTGTCCCCTCCTAATTACCAGTTTAGCCTAGATTCATTACAAAACAGCCTACATATCCCAAAACAATGTGTGTTTGTGTGTATCAATGTGTTTTGGCTTTCCCTGAGTGTCTGTGTGCTGAAAGAAGGCTGTGTTTGGGGAGGGTAGTGGTGGAGGGGGGGTTGGGTGGGCAGCTGTGGAATAAGTCCTCTCTTTCGATGCATCATTTCCCCTTTGACCCTGAGGCCTTGTTCCCAGTGGGGTGTGAGAGTGGAGACACAATGGAACCTGTAGGGCCACTACAGCCAACTACAAGTGCAACACAATGCTGGACCAGTGTGAGTCCATACACAATCATTAGTGCTCAGTGTCAGTCCACTGCACTTTGAGCTTATGTTTAGCCATCTCTGCAGGGTGTGCACTATGATTAGACTAAGTGGCTAGTCATGCTGCAAGCCTGTGATCAATTTGTTGACAAATCTGAATGAATTTATTGGCTTCTACTGTAAGCAAGTTTTTAAAAAAGAATAAAAACCTAATCAGAAACAATATTGTCTTTCTTGAGATCCTGCCTAGTATTCATAGAGAGGTTGGAACAAAAAAAACAATTAATTCTATTCCATATATTGTGGTACTTAAAAGTTTGTGAACATTTTTGTTATACTTCCTCACAAATATGATCTAAAAATCATCTGATTTTTGCCCAAGTCCTAAAGTAGATAAAGAGAATCTAATTAAACAAACTGTATATACTGTATATATGTTTATTTATTGAGGAAAACTGTTCAATATTACATACTTGTGAGGGGCAAGAATACGTAAACCTCTAAGATTAGCAGTTAATTTGAAGGTGAAATTAGAGTCAGGTGTTTTCAAGTCAATGGAAAGATGATCAGGACTATCAAAATTCAGCTTTGAAGGTGTATCATGGCATTAACATTGTAGAGTTGCGTCGCTCAAATAGGAACATTTCCACAATTTACTTGAAACTACACAGGCAAATAAAAGTCTAATGGAAAATGTTTTGTGAACTGATGAAACCAAAATCGAACTTTTTGCTTTAAATGGGAAGTGCAGTGCTTGAACAAAATGTAATCCAGCGTAAGAGCCATACCTCAGCTCTGAAACATGGTGGGCATAGTATCATGGTTTGGGCCTGTTTTGCTGCATCTGGAATAGCTTATTATCATTAATGGAACAACAACATCTGAAATTCCTGGAATTTATTCTGTAAACTGAATTTCAGGATAAAGTAAGACATGTAGGAAGATGACCCTAAGCACAAAATACATTCTACCAATTAATCAATAAAGAAGAAATTAATGTTTTTTAATGGTGAAGTCAAAGTCCTGACCTTAACCCAACAGAAATGTTGAGGACCCAAAGCAAGCAGTTTATGTGGGAAAATCCAACAAAATCCCAGAGCTAAAATTGTTTTGTATGGAGGAAGGGGCTAAAATTCCTCCAGTTCGATATGTAGAAATATTAATTTGCAGTTATTACTGCAAAAGGGGGTCACACCAGATACTGAAAATTAAGGTTTATATTTTTCGATTCACAGATATGTATTATTGAATGATTTTTCCTCAATAAATAAATAGCCAAGTATATCTTTGTCTCATTTATTTAATTAGGTTCTCTGCAATCCTAAAGGGATCAGAAACGTTCAAGCACAACTGTACATAGCTATATGCAGACTTAATATAACTAAACAGTAGGCTTGGAAAATTATTAATGTTACTAAGAAATATTGAGAAATATTAATGTTAAGCTGCTGAAAAATTCCAAATCAGATAGCACATTATGTTTATTATATATTTATCTCTAACCAATATTTGACATTAAAATGTACGTGTTAACAATTTATGAAACAACAAAGTAAATGAAACAAAAGTGTATTCACTGTTGAAAATGGATCACAGCAGTACAGTTTATATAATAACTCAACATATTAAATTGTAGTTGTATACTGTTGTGTAATTGAAACAGTAAATAAGTTACAAATATTAACCTTATGCTTGCATTGTTAAAATGTTAAATGTCAGAGACACATAATATAAAATAAGGCTGAGGTTTATGTTGACATTTACAGTAAGCCTAGTTTACCTTGGTTCAGCTGTAAACTGTGTAGTGACATCAGTCAAAAAGGATAGAGCTGCTTTAACGTAACTAGTAACCTTTTTTAGACATCATAAAATGCTACACTGAATAAAACTGTCAGACGACCACCTGATCCAAATGCATTGGGAGGTAACACCTAAATAATAAGAATAGTACCAGAACTATACACTTAGGTATAGGTAGGTCATTATACACACACAAACACACACACATACGTACGTACACACATGTACACACACACACACAGACACACACACGTGTATAATGACCTACCACCTAGGTACATAGGTACATAGTTTTGTTACTGTTCTTCAAAATTACAAGGTTTCTATGGCATATGATAAGGTGATGGGAATATAGATGGAAGCCCATGAAAATGTCTGAAACCTGTGCTACATGCCGTCACATTAGCACAGGTTTCATGTGTTCATGTATGCCCATGTGTACACATAATTAGAAATGGCACTGCTGCGCCAACCTAATGTGAAATGTTTCCTCATTAACAGACTTGGCTAGACTGTCTCTCAGAAGGCACTTAAGTCTTTTATAAGCTCACACACCACCATTAAGCATATCCGGATCTCACAATGCATCAGACAACACTGACGGGCCTTTTTCATCCACTCGAAATCCTCATCTACTCTGCTTCTGGGAGTCATACATCAAACACTGCAGACAAAGCGGAAAGAGCACAGTGCTTAGAGAGAATGGCAAATGGTGGATGAGAGAGAGCAAGTTCACTGGCCGTTTAAATGTCTCCCAGCCTCTGCCTTAACCATCTCCACTGGGCTGCCACTTTGAAGCCTATGAATGAATAGAAAATCTGATCTGTTTTTTTCTCATTTTACTGCCCCTCTGTTGCTGTAGAGGTAAACCCTCTGCATTGTTGACGCGTGGCTTCTTGCATTGTCTTTTTGCCTCTGGTGTCAAGTGAGAAGCTCCAGCTTTTGAACGTTGGCGGGCTATTTGAACTGTTCTTTTTCAGGAGCCTGTCCACTGTCTGTATGCCTACTTTGGACTTTTGTTTTTTTCTCTTTTATTATTTTGAGCCCTGAGGGGTGACCTAACTGACTGTCCTTGGGGATGATGTACTGGAAGTTTGTAGCGGTTTGTCACATCTGTCTTTATGGCACGCTTAGGATCAGTTACTTTTCCAGTTACCTTTGTTATCCCTGCAATCTCAGCACTCTTAGACACACTGAAACTCTATATCAGTCTGTTTTTCATACTGTTGCTGTCTTTAAAAAAAAGCTTGTATCTCGAACAAAAAACTCCTTTAACAGTAGGCATCATATGGTAATTTTATGATTGGTTTTTAAGGGCAAACATTTGTGTTAACATTGCCTAATATAATTGTATATTTTATATTTATATTGACTGTATTTTATATTTGAATTTTAAGTCCAATATTTTTAAACAGTGTTTGACTGACATGATTTTTAGCTTTTAACCGTGAACTGTCAAATATGATTGCCACATATCTTGAATTGCCAGAAATTACCAGTAACTAAATACCAGAAACACGGTCTCAGGTCAAATAGACATTGCAACACATGTTTCTGCTAATTACTTCTTATTTATTTTATTTATCGCCACTTCTCATTACAGAAAAAAGCCATTTTGTGACATAACATGTAAAATGTTAAAGGTTGCAAACACAGTGATGTTTGTCATGTCAGACCCTTGATATAATAAAAACTTGAAATAAAAACTTTAGACACTAAAAAGTATATGTTACCAGGTAAAAGTAAATTAGAAAAGGGTGGCATTTTCAAAGTGGAAATTTTACAGAACACCTGGAAATTCCTGGGACCATAATTATGCCCAACATTATTGGCCAACCAATACATCAGTTAGAGGACCAACACACCCCAGTACTGTTTATATCTGATAATTGCTTACTTTTATTTTTTTGGCTGGTTAGTCACTAATGAGTGCAACAGTCCTTATCTGTGATCAATCTGTAATTTTCCATTTACTGCTGAACTGACTACAAATGCAAAACTATTAGAGCGAGTCTGTGGTTTGTGATAATGATCTCTGATTAATGGCAGGTGTTATATTCAAATCTGCCTCTGTGGTTTTATTGAGGCATGTGCCAATAAGTGCATATGAGTCTCGCAGGGCTCCTGATTACTTGTGAATGTTATTGACTGGCTGCAAGAAATTTGTCCACTCTGATTCTACTTAGAGGCCCTGAGGTGAATTTGCTTAGCCAGAATGGAGGTCAGCGGTGCTGGAGAAGTATTAAAGCTCAGAGACATCTTCTCAGATCATCACTCACCAAATCCCACAGCGGTCCATGTCATCTCAGGGACACAGAGTGATGTCTCTAGAGCCTTGTTGCCATGTGGTCCAGAGTCAGGGGTACATCAAGGAACAGCTTTTCTGGGATTTGCTCTCCTTTCTGGATCAATACATTCCATGGAACACTTCCCCAAGATGGATGGGACAGTCCACTCTTGTTAGTAAGGTCTCGCCAGCCAGCCGTGCTCCAACATTACCTGGATCACAGAGCAGAGCCCTGCGGGACAGTCAATCTGGCCGACTTTCGATCAATCAGCACCACTTAGCCACACTTTGTGACAATCTCTGAGCTTTGTTTTATTGGGATTTTTGTGATCTGTGAAGGGAAATGCCATGTCCAGCAAGGGAGAACCAATGTTGTGGAAAGAGATCTGATATGATTTTTTTAAGCTGAGGGCTGCAGTGCCAGTACAAAATAAAGCAGATTTAATGTTCTTGTAAATGTGACTAAATCAAATAGCTTGAATCTCACACTGTGGCTAAATGTCTTGCCACAATAGAAACAATGGAGTAATGTCTTGAAGGGCACATGACATACATAAACCTATATAAACCTACTAAAAATTTATAAATGCTTATTCAAACAAAGGTTAGTTGCTGTAACATTTTTTGAAGTGCAATGATATCAAAACTGACTAAAAAAGCCTTCATAAAAAAATGCTTGTTGGAATGTGCCTTTAAAAATTTTACTCCAGATTTATGAGTGTTCATTGATGTGTTAAAAAAATGTATACTGAAGAAACTGCTTCACCTTAGAACAGAAGGGTCAAGTTACTGAGGGTTTTACTGAGCACATTATAGGCATCCACTTTGTTGGAGGTATACATGGATGCCGTATCATAGTGTTGCATTTCCATATGTAATTACACACTGCTAACTGACTAACTCTTTGTTATATATAATTGTTGCAAGAATGAATAGCATGCATGTCACAAATCCAGTAGCTCAAGTTAATATGACAATCAGCATGAAAACATGCATGTGCGGTTTGTTAAAATTACCCCACCACTTACTGCGACTATAGATGCATGAAGCGACTAAAAAATACAAAATGTTTTTTCTGACTTTGGTGTTGAATAATGGACCCTCTGGCAGAAAGGGAGCCTGCTATTGCTTTGCCCCAGTGAAAAAAAAATAGCACAATCTGTTGTCATTGTAAAGTCCACTACTTTACCAGTAGCAGCAGGTGTGGAATACAAGGCAGGCAAAGGGTGGTATGTTTGGGCCCTGGAGCTAATTAGCCCAATCGCTCCATAACAGCAACAGCAGTAGCTCCCTTTACTCTAAGTTTTGATGAAAAGATTAACACCCCGAAAAGCAGAGAAAGAGGAACTATCGCCAAAGATCATTCATTCCCAGGAACATCCAAGCCGTTTAATGAATCATCTCATGCAAATATTCTTAGTCACAGACAGTTTTGGCTCCTGAATTGTTTTGTTATGGTTTAGCTACAAGTGCTTATATGGATGCAGCAATCATGCAGTCAGGGCTGTTGAAGTACATCAAGTAAATACCAACATTTGCAGTTTTCACAGCATGCCCATCTTTGGCATCAGTAATGATACTGAAATTAAAATTTCCAAATTAGCTTCTTACTCTGTGGGGCATCTTGGTGTAGAGGACCATTTTTACTCTTTGAAGCCATTTGAATGTTTTCCCATGCTAAAACCAGGATTATTGGTGGTTTCCCTTGAGGAAAAGATTAGTCTCAACATAAGCCCACTTGGGTATGCATCATCTTACTTATTGATCTGTTGATGACTAGATAATGACACTAGTGGATTAGCACTCAGAACTGCAGCACATGGATTTGACAGAAAGGACACTGAGGACACTGTAAAAATAGTTTAATGTCTTATTTGATGCCCAGTGAGGGCAGCAGGTTATTTACTAGAAAAAGGTAAAACAACTTTTTGTGCAGTGCTCATTTTAATAACATCAGTTGCTTGACTTCATTAATCAATTTCTGAATCCTAGACTCTAGTTATAGTCCAAAATACAAAACAGAATAATTTAGAAAAACTCCAGTAACTCACTGTTTAAAAACATATTTGACTAAATCCAATCCCCACCATTTTGCAGTGTGGGGAATATAGATGATTGCTAAAAGCTAAGTGTGTAAACCAGTAGGGTGTTGATAGCGCTCATCACTATAGGGTCAAACACAGTCAACAATGAAACATCTGCTAAAGCTCCAGGAGTCTGCTGTGGTTAACTGATTCTTTTCTCATGGCCACCCCACCCCACCACCCCACCCCTACCCCCCTTAGGCACTGGCACCACTGCAAGAGCACAAAAACATCCCTGCTCACAAAACAGGCACTTTAATGTAACTGTATACACTTCTGTTCATATTTACTATTCCATTGGATGTACACTCTATACTGACACTTCTCCTTTTTTATACAAATGGCGTTGCACATTTTTTTTGCACATATGTATATAAGCATATTTTTGATTATTGTCATCACAACTATCAATCTATTCGATTTATTTATTTATTTTATTTATTTATTTATTTATTTATATTCATGTTACTTTTAATATGTGTAATATGTTGCATGTTATCCCTATCATGTGATGAATGTGGCTAATATAGTGGTTCTTATTCTAAATCTTATTTCAATTCTATTTTTGTAATATTATGCTGTGGGAGGTCCTTATTTGTGTGTTTTCTCAACGGTAAATGTGATACGTTATGTAACGTAGGGTAAAGAAAAAGAAATGCAGTCTTGTGGATAAGTAAGTAACTTGTTTTTTGATGAGAGATAACCATAGCTGGCTTGAGTTCAATTCCCTCTCATTAATTTGCATGCAGACCATGATAAGACTATTTAGGTAAGTAGGAGCAATTATGTTTGCATTAATCTCATCTAGTATTACTTTTGCTTAAGATGCTAAAGATGACTTAAATGTTTAATTGATGCTTTCACTTAGCATTAGCAAATACTACAATAAATAAAAGAATTTAAATAGTATAGGAAATACAGTTAATAGATGTTACTATCATTGTAGATAGATGTTACTTGGCGGTTTTACAGAAGCACCCATTTGTTTTCAGCTTTGATAGAATCTGCAGATATTCTCTCTGGGCTGTGGCTAGTGTAGTCTTTTGGCATTACGTAACTCTATAAAGTCTATAATATAATAAATAATATAATAATAAATGCACCCCCTGCCCGTATAAAATGAGGAAACAAAGTACAAGTATTTGTAGATAGTGGGCACTAGCCATGCCAAATGTGTCATGGTCAACTTCTAATAAAATAGTTCTTAAACAGACATTATATTTGATATAGCCTACATAAAGATATACAACCATGTATACTTAAAAAGCGGTGAATGGCTGGCCTTCTTGGCTAGAAGAATAACCCATCCAAATAACACCTTTACATCTTTTTTTTTTTACATCAGTTTGTACTAAAAAGCACCATCTGCAAAAAACTTTGATGAGTAAGCAAGCAAATTTAACATGTTCTCTTATAACTCATACTGTTAACCACAACTAACTGATGTTAATAAAAATGAAAATGTCCACTAACGTAAGAGAACAGCAGGATGATGCAAATTCATAAATTCTCCTGAAGTCCATGTTGCTCCTGGACCCATGCGTCCACTGCTCTTGGGGAAGACTGGCGCGAGAGGAGTAGAGAGGGGTGGAAATGTTTCATTCTGTCAGCTATGCAATATTTAAGGCCCTTGGCCAGAATCCCATTAATGGAGCCCCTTTCCCTGCTGTCTGCTCCCTCTTACTCAAGTTTAAGAACACCTCTCTGACATGAATTACATTTACATCTCAGTGGACAGTAAAGTCACCCAGAAGAAAGAAAGAAAAAATTCTGGAATTAGTAAAACTAAAGTATTATTATATAAAAACATGATTGTTCATGTGACAATACTTTATTGGAGGTCAAAAGGCAGGATGATTAGAATTAGTGGGGTGGTGATGGCACTGGAATGGACATACATTTTCAAAGTGTAATATTCTCACTTGCTCTTTTACACAGCAAGTCTATAAACCTATATAAAGATATTAGCATAATTAAGTTTTCAGAGGTCAACAATAGATAATAATGCACTATTGTGGCTATGTAGGCAATATAGATTCATCGTAGAGATTCTGTTAGTTCTACTTGTCTCCGACATCTCTCTTTCTCTCTTTTGCTCTTTCTCAACCTCTTTCACTCAAGCCTTCCCTCAGTTCTCACTGTTCGAGCCCCATCTTGTGTTGACAAGTGTGATCTGAGTGTTATTATCTGTTTTGTATTGCATTTGTGTGGTGTCGTGTGTCTTCATGGCAGCATTTCCTTCACACATATGAATCCATTTTTTATGAAGCTTAGTGAAGTCAGCCTGCTCGGGCATCATCACGTTGACAGCCTGTCGTATGTGGTGTGCTCCCTCAGCATCTACCTGACTGACAGGCCTGCTTGTTGGTAATATATGATCTCCTCAAAAAACACAAACCTGCATCAAACAAGACATTTTAGCCTTTAGCATTAGCATTCCACTGAATTCAGTTAGTCACTGTTTGCATACCAGCACCACAGGCTAATCTGCTTCTGATCTACTAGACTGCATGGTCCAGAAGCTTTCTAGATTAGCTGCACCACAGGACATCATTAGGCTTTGCCTGATAGACAGGCTCTGTGCTTCTTCTCCTCCCCCAAATGTCCACATGGCACTGACCCCTGCGCCCCACCCTTGATCGTGGAGCTCCTACCTCGCTTCTTTTGGGACTGCCGAACAAGTGGCTCCTGGTGTTGGGGAAGAGCGAGACTTTAATATTTAATCTTTCTCCTCTTTTTTCCCTCCATCTCCTTCTCTCATATTATCCTCCGGTTCCAATGCCCCGCAGCTATGAGTGACAGAGAGGCACATGGCGCCCTATGAAAAATGTATCTTCAGAAGCTGACACTGTATGGGAATTTTACCACGGGGATGAGGCTTGATCTGGTGCTTGAAATAAATATGTTCCTTCGCTTCGCCTCTGCTGTGCCAGAGTCAGGTGTGCAAGTCTTATGTAACACCAGGCACCCACTGTGTCGGAACAAAGAGGAAACTCCAGCGCCCGGCCTGGAGCCGTGTTTCTTTGCACGAGCTGTTGTTTTGACATGTTTGATCAGAGGCCAGACAAGTCTTAGGGCCTCAAACGCTTTGTGATGTTTCTGATGTTGAGGTGTTCATACAGGGCCAGGCGAGCTCTGATGTTTACCATGAAAGAGCATTCTGGAAGCCGATGGAGCCAAATCCTTCTGTGTGTCTAATTACAAAGAATACAATACAATAAATACAAAGCACTGTTGTTCGTCGCTCTGGATAAGAGTGTCTGCTAAATGCTGTAATTGTAAATGTAATTATTTCAGTGAGGGGGGGGGGTGTTTAGCTGTAAATTTCTGTTTAGCTTTTTTCTGTAGAAGTTTCTAGATGGGGGTGGCACAGTTTAGGTCCCAGAGGGCCAAAGTCTAGCATAGTTTGGTAGTTCCCTGAAACACACCCACTAAACCGGGCAATTAACAGGTAGGTTGAAGTAGGTGTGTTTGAGCAGGGAAAACACCAAACTGTCTTCAAGACTGGGCCTGTACACCCCTATTCACCCCTGAGGGGGTGAAAATTAAGAGCTGAGAACTGCTGCTTTGGAGAACCATTTTTTTGTGAATGAAATACTCTATGTGAAGGTGAATAATTATTTGAAAGTTTAAGCAGTCTACACCTAATGTGCATTTCCTAGAACCATATAACCATAGGTTTAGGAATCTGTATCACAGTTGGTTTTTAGAGAGCTTGTTCTGTTTGAACACCTCAGGGAATACTGCCCCAAACCACAGTTGTATCTGAACACTGATGCTAACACTGTAAGTTTCCATACAAAGAAGCATAAACACACAAGCACCTGTTCCTGTCCTGTCAGCTGTACACTGTCTGTCTCAGAGGTGCCCTAAAGTGAGGGAGGGCAGGAAAACAGTGAACGGACAAGTGCTCTAATGGATGTGCACTAATGGGCCTGGAACAATTAAGGCAGGAAAGAGGCAGGACTCCGCTGATGGGACAGTGAGGCCGCATGAACACGCAGCACTCACACTCAGCTAAGTCATGCAGTTAGAACATACAACACACACACGTTACAAGAGGAGAGTAATGCCTTGTATGCCTGTGTATGCTCTAGCTGCAATTATAATTTTTTGCTTGTATGTCAAGCATTTATTACAAATATACTTTTGTATGTCAGGACTTTCAGAGAGTCAACTGCAGTATTATCTTTGTTTGTGTATGTGCTGATCTCTTAATTATGGCAGTGTTTGGCATAATTTCAACAAGCTGTTGTGAGATTAAGAGTATCTCAGTGGGACCATCTGAGTGATCTTAATGAAGAAAACATCAGGTGCTAATTAGCCCATATAACAGTCCCTGATATAAAGATGGCTTGTTGCCAAGCTTGTGTTTGACTAACATGAGGTAACTTTTTGTTGCCTGCCCAGCTTCCTGACTTCTGATTGACTACTGCCACCTGGTGGTTGCCTGGGCTACAATACAGCCTGAAGTTGCAGCTCAGAAAATTGCCCTGGAGCAATGCTTTAACTCCAGATATCTGAAGATGCCTAGAAATCTTGGTTTTGTTTTTAACCAACAGCCTGAGAATGTTCTGGTCAGCATGTTTCATAAGCATCAGACCTGTCCATTTGCAATGAGGGCTAGTTTCCTTCCAGGAAAATGAGTAGAGAGATCTACTTTTTATTTTGCATTTCACGCATGTTCTTTTAAACTCCATATGTACTCTATGAAAGCTCATTTCATCTGTTTTCCCATTTAATATCTGTAAACACCTAAAATAACTTAAGTAACTAAAAAGAAATGGTTTTCAGTTTTAAACAATAAAACATATAGGTTTTCTTTAAAAAAGAAAAAAGAAAAGAAAAAGACAAAAGCACTTGACAAAAAGCAATTTTGTTGGTTTTCACATGGTGGAACAGTCTTATGTCTCTGGTTTTTCTGGCTCTTTTTTTATCTGAAAATGTGCAAAAGCGTACACATAAAAACAAACTGTGATATCACATGACAGGACCCTCACTTCTGACTTGCTTCCAGCCCCCACCTGAACCCCAGGGGACCTAGTATGCAGAGAGAGAGGGAAAAGGGGGTTTGAGGGTGGTGGTGGTGGATCATTGGATCTTTAGATAATCATACGGGCTAATGACCCCTCCAGAGAGGGGGTCTCTAATCCAGAGGTCCTAGGGGACATTGGGGCTGCCTCCCCTCCTTATTTTCTCTCAGCACTACTAATACCAAGCTGGAGAAATGGCTTGTTGCAGGCTAGATCTCACCAGCACAAGTGTGTTTGTGTGTGTATGTGTGTGTCTATTTTGGGAAGGGGTTCTTTGTACATAGTGTCCTTTTAATAAAATGTCTTGTTACATACATCCCTGTTTCCACAAAAGTTCATACACTGTATACAATATAAATAAAGCAGAATGCAATCATTTGTAAATAATGTATACCCAATTATTTATTTGAAAATATGACATGCCTGGATTGCAGGCCAGTCAATTTATCACCCAGGCTCAGATCCAGAGCCCTCTTGTAGTATGCGCAGAATGCTGTTTGGCATTGTCTTGTTCAAAACTGACATCATCTAGATGGCAACATATGTTGCCCCAAACTTATATATCAGGTTTAGCACTTGTGATGCCATCCCAGATATGCAGGTTGTGCACTACTGTCAATGCCATTATGGTTGCTGGCTTTACAACTGTATGCTGATAAGCTGGTTGGTGCTTCTCCTTTTTAGCCTAAATGATGCCATTTCCATGATTTCCTAAAAGAAATTTTCAAATTTTCAAACCACAGGACAGTTTTCCACAGCACCTCAGTCCATCAAAAATGAACTCAGATCCAGAGAAGGTGATGGCATTTCTGGATCTTGGTCATATATTGTTTATTCTGTGCATGATAGAGTTTTAAATAGTGTTTATAGATGTAGTGATGAACTGTGTTCATAGGCAATGGTTTTTGGACGTGTGCCTGAGACCATGCAGTGTCCACTACACAATCAGTTTTTAATACAGTGCTGCCAGACAACCCAAAGGGTAGGGTTCAAAAAATCTATTTTCTTCTTTTTGGTTTGCCAATGTCCTTAGCATTATTATCCTGATAAAAGGTCCACCTCTAGTTTAGCTTTAACTTTTGGAAAGATGGCCTTAACATTAACTTCAAGCTCCTATTGCTATTATGCACTATTCATAGATGAATCAATGACCACCATCTGCCCAGTCCTTGAGGCCTAAGTACCCCCACACCAAACTATATGGAAGTATCTAGTCAGATTTGATCATGTTTCCAGCCAGCACACACTTAACCCCCACCCCTCAATCCCAAACCTACCCCCACCCACTCCTTCAGAAGGCAGTACAGCATCAGAGCGAGATATATGAAGAGTGACAGCAGATTTTTCTAAATTACCTGACTAACAGATTGGAACATCAGCAATTCAATATTCAAGTGTGTGTGTGTGTGTTTCTGTTTTTCTGTGTGTGTTTCTGTGTTTGTGTGTGTGTGTGTGTGTGTGTGTGTGTGTGTGTGTGTGTGTGTGTGTGTGTGTGTGTGTGTGTGTGTGTGTGAAGATGGGTGGGTGGGTGTTTGGGTGTGTTTGCAAATCTGGGTAATGATAACTAAGCCTTTCAGCCAGTTAATGTC
This sequence comes from Arnoldichthys spilopterus, assembly GCA_037974385.1. Classification (NCBI taxonomy): domain Eukaryota; kingdom Metazoa; phylum Chordata; class Actinopteri; order Characiformes; family Lepidarchidae; genus Arnoldichthys; species Arnoldichthys spilopterus. The sequence goes on along the minus strand of JBBPDA010000025.1, from coordinate 4,482,199 downwards.
ACAAACCAGTCCTATTATTCACTTCCACCAGTGTATTTTTATGGGCTATGTGTTATCTGGTATCTGTCTGATCAGTGTTAATCTATGCAGGTTTTTGTGACTTTTGGTTTCAGTATAACCGTTTTTTTTTTTCTGTTTCAGGAACACAAATTTCCTGCTCTTTTACTGTCAGAGGTTAGAATTTCACTATTGCCTTTCAGTAAATGATTCAGTTGGTAGACAACCACCTCCATACATCAATCCTCTTAGACTTGTGTTTTCATCACCAGCTGCCCTATGGCTGTTTACATATGCCATGGTGAACATTAATGATACATATACATATACATTCAAGAAGGCTAATATCGCCACCTTTACAATATTCTTCTATCTAAACATACATCTCAATCTGTAGAGTGTTTTCTAATAGATGAAAATCTTGAGAACCCGCACTTCTGCACTTTTTTTAATTAAATGATTTTTTCTACCAAAGTAGACAGTTCCATTACATGAGTGAAAGTATAGATACTCCTGTTCAATTATTATTCAAATATTATATACAATGTTATTTCTTCTCAAGTGAATGTTAAGTCAAATGTTTACTTGAGTTAATGTCCTCAAGTATTTGCTTTAAAAGTACTTAAGTATTAAAATGTCTCTTTTATGTCTCCTCCTTCCACATGGGACATGAGGCCCTCAGAATCTGCTTCTGTCTTGTTATAAGATTGGCAAGTATTAAAAGGTACATTTTCTTTATTAATGTAAGTGCACTGTTACACTGTTATCAAAATGTAACAATTATTTGTTACTGTCCACCCCTGCTTTCTACAAACGCATGCTTTTTTACTCCTCTATACAGTTTTTTTTGTTTGTTCCTCAATATGAACTACTACCAAGACTAATTAACTGTAAGATATTACATAGTCAACAAAAACTGATTCTGGTTCTGTTTAACAGGGCTGCCACTGATCTTAGAGCTAAATTCTCCAGGATTGTAGATCTCCAGGACCACGACTGCACCCGTGACCTTCCCTATTCACATCTGCTATGCACTGAAGCTCCGATTGTGTGATTTTTCATTATGCAGCAGTATGAAACCTGCTGAAACTGGCCATGTATTCAGACCAAATGGGAAATGATTAATGGATCTGGAGAATGTGAATGAAAGAAACCTCTTTACAACACTGAAATTCTTGGCAGCAGCTAAATGCAGTCAATTACACTCTCTCCAGGTGATTCATGTCAGCTTCCACATAGCTTCCACTGCTATGAGAGAAAAGTTTTGGATAGAGTGCAATGCTGAGCAGACCTGTTTATCTGGGAAAAAATAAAGGTTCTTAAATAGTCTTGGCTTTAGTGTGCAGTTCTTGGGAGAATTATTAATTGGTGTTGTAGTTTTTCATTTATCTCTTAATAAATGAAAGTTAAGTTTAAACTTTATCTAATGTTTTTGTTTCACATTCACGCTAAAAAAAACCCTCTATGTCACTGCTCAAATGTTGTAAAACTGCTCTTTTTTTTTACCAACCATACAATAAAAACCACAAATATTTTTGTTTAAAATGTGTTTTAGAATTAAACAAATTAAATATACATCCTTAATTTGAAAAATCTCAGACAGATGGATTTCAATTATAACTATGGGTGCTCCGGTGAGGAACTATGAGGGACTTCAATGTCACTGTTCTAAGATATCCTTTCTTTTTCGAGAGGGTACAAAACATTGTTATAGTGTTAAATTACAATATGAAAACAAAACACTGAAAAAATATTTTAGACTGAGAATTGTGCAATTCATTCAGTCAGGCAGTAAAGTGAGTGGATACTAGGCAAAGCCTCTCATCTGTACACCAGAGGGTGCTGTCTCCCTTTGAATTTTGCTCAACAAATACATCACAACCTACTAATTGCAATGAACAACTCAGGGATGCCCAATCCCCCTTATCAAACCTGACAATTAACAGGTGGCTTGAACTAGGTGTATGTGAGCAGGGAAACTGCTATACTGTACTGGACATCAGCCATAGATAAGTTGTTCTTGCTGCCATGAAAGTGAAAGCAATAACGGTGTTAGACTGGCAGATAAAACATATGCCCACTGACATTAGGTTTATTACATCTTTCCTGTACATCTTGTGTTTGTGGGGTACATGTGGTTTTTAAACACCTTTTGCATTTATGCCAGTTTGCAGTTCTGGTATTTGAACAGCATGTGAGGTCATGAGTAAAGTCCACAGCTCATAAGGAAGCAATCCTGATATGTTAGGTAAAAACTGCATGGAAACATGTCCTACAGTGAAAAAAGTGATGCTTTTATTCAGTATGTTATGGTCATCCAAACATGCATGTATTTATATGTGCTGACGCAAGCGAAGACAAATGTATGTACTGAACCTAGGTCTGTTATTTTTGTCTCCAAGACAACTCTAAAATAAGGGTTAGGCTGTTAACAGCCTTTTACCTCACTGGCCCCAACACAAAAGAGTCTTCCAGTTCACTGTTTTTCCACTTCGTAACAAAAATATGTTTGACATGTGGTTCTTAGAACAAGCATGTCTAAACAGATAGGATAGACTGAGTCAGCGTGGACAGTGAATAGATGACACCACCATTTGAGGTCATACACCCGCACCTGAAGATTCTCATGCTAATTATGCAGGAAAATGCTGCTTGACCTGTTGTATATTAGCTTGAGGGATAGTCTTAACTGTCCTGTCATAACCAGTGGTTGCCTCCTAGTGTGGAACACTTGAATGAGCTAGGTTGTAAAATCATGTTACAGATCTCTATGGCATTTGATGCCAAGGCAGCTTCATCAGTCAGACTAGATCTAGATCTGTCATCAAACTGCTATGACATGGCTCACATGAGACTTACTATCTGAAAGGTTGGAGGTAAAGGGTTTTTTTTGTCACACGTGTTGCTTTTTGCCCCAAAATATTATTCTTCTACTCATTATCATTATTGACTATGTTGGACCTGATTGTTTGGAGGGTCTGTCAACTACTTTCATATACATTTTTGTATACAGGCTTAATTTTGTGACTATACATGATTATAGGATGTGGACAGAAATAATTTGTTTGTTACAAAAATAGACTAACTATACGATGCACTCTGCGTTGAAACAACTTCTGAATGAATTTTATTGATTTTGTTAAGGCCCTTTAAAATAAAGACTCCAAAAAACTGCTTCTTTGCTCAGGTCATACAGCTCAAGGAAAAATAATAATGTGGTTTGTGTATTATCTGTTTTTTAATTATTTGAAAAGTTTTTTACACAACTCATTAACAAAAATATTTCTCTAAAAACCGTCCACTGAAAAGTTCTTTGGGGAACCAAAACTGGTTCTTCTATGTTCTTTCCAAACAACCCTTTTTGGCACATGTATTTTTAAGAGTGCGGCTACATGTGTTAAGGCATTTAACCTAATATAGGAATTAACAGTTGTAGCTCCAAATATAGGTAGGCTGTAATGGAGCGGAATGGGTGGATCATGTATACAAGATGACAGGTTTAACTGTATATAGTTGCAGTTTTTCAGTCTATGAGAAGAAGGAGTAAAGGGGTAGGATTTGAATGAATTGTTGCTACCATTCATATAATGTATGAATAAGGAATTGTGTAGACTAGTTAATTAGTTTACTAATGAATCGTCTGCACTGAAATAAAATACAGGGGCAACATATATGTAAATTCTTTAGAATTTTCAACATTTCTGTCTAAATATGACATCAAATAAAACATTGTCCAATTTATGTCCTAAAAGTAGATAAAGAGAACCCAGTTAAACAAATGAGACAAAAATATAATGCTTGGCTATTTATTTACTGAGGAAAATGATGCAGTATTCCATTTCTGTGAGCTGCAAAAATATGGGAACCTCTAAATTTTCAGTAATGCTTCAGAAGGCAGAATTTTTGTGAACTTAAAAATATCCTATATTTGTATATATTTTATAACACTTATGTCTTGCAATATAATGAAAACCTGCTTATGTCGTAACTCAGAACCAGAAACAGGATGACTAGACAGTATGCTAAACAGTTTAGGAAAAAACAGCTTAAAATATCCCTTAAGTGTAGAGAATGCAACTGCCTGAGGGTCCTTGGATAATGAAATCAGGACAGGATGTGAGAAAAGCACCTGAGGGAATTGTATTGCTGTTAATTTTCAGCTTTTTTTTTCAACTTTCAGACTCCTAAAACAAAAACACTTTTAGGGTCCAGTATTCACTGTTAAAGGTCTGGTAATGTTTGCCAGGACTGAGGTACTTGCTAGTAGCATTTAGGTTGATAAGTTTCCCTCCAGATTGTGCAAATCACTGCAGAGAAGCACATTTAGTCATAAGAAGAATTTTGAATGTGTGGTCATTTAAGCATGCAGTCATGAGTGTAAGACTAGTTCAAATAGATCATAAGTGCAATAAATACCTGCAATACTTGCCACTAGAACTGAGCTGCCAACTGCTAAGATTTTTTTTACTGGCACTCAGAAGTAAAGCCTACTACCTAAAGTTCATCTACCTTTTTGAAAGACTAACCAATTGGTAAAAATCAGTAGTCATGCAACCCCTACTGTGTATATAT
>JBBPDA010000025.1:4426082-4477530 GCA_037974385.1 Arnoldichthys spilopterus | reverse complement strand
GGGAAGGGAAGAGAAGAGAAGAGAAGAGAAGAGAAGAGAAGAGAAGAGAAGAGAAGAGAAGAGAAGAGAAGAGAAGACAAGAATTATTTCAGAATAATGATGGCTATCATAACAAAGTTGTTATGAATACCCAAAGGCATGCCTAGACTCAATTTAGTAATTGAGTAAAATGTGCCAATGCCCCATTATCACAACAGTCACAACAGAGGGGAATTAACACAAACCTCATGAGTGACCAAGTTTACTAGAGACACTACACTTCCCACAGTGCTCCTAATACAACAATGTTTTTAAGCTTTTAGAATCAAAAACAAAGGTATTTGTTTGTATATTTACTGCTGATGTTAGGGCTAGTGACTTGTAGACTTACATGTAGCCTAAGAGCAACACACATTAGACTGCTAACACAAAAGTGCAAATTGCGTTAGCAGATGTTTTAATTTCTAATTTAGTGTATTATGGTTGTAAATAATATAGAAAAGACTCTTTTGTGAAAAGGCTGTTTTGTGGCAAGAGGTGTACCTGCAGAATATTAAGCAGGTGGTTGAAATGTTATTGTTTTATCTCATTTTTTGCTGTTTTTAACATAAACTGGAAATAGCGGCTGCATTACTTTGTGTCATAATTTTTTTCTGATGAATGGCCCAGTAGAAATGGTCTAAAAATAGAAATAAAATATTTAAAAAGCATACAATCTTATTACATTAACTTATACTAGCACTTACAACTATTGAACCATGTAATACATTAGCTACATACACAGCCTGAATCAACCCTACATATAAAAAATGTATTACGCATATCTACATGTACACAAGTAACGTGTCTGATAGCAATTTCATGCTAATGTACAGCTTTTTTTTTTTTTTTCATGACCTTTTTTACGTCCTGACAGCTTCAAACATACACTCTCTGAACATCCCTCTAAGCCATCCCCCCTCCAGGCCAAACCCCACCCCCCCACCCCAACTGGCAAATTATTTTTCCATTCGCTCAACAACTCCTGCACTCACACTGTCATTGTGCCTGTGTTACTCAAGTTGCCCAGGCAACAATAAAAAGGACATCCTAACATTTAAATCACACGCAAAGCTCCTAACCACAGGTATGAGCTACAACTACTGCCCACTCTTTACACACTCAGCATCCTGACGCAAGTCGGCTCCCAGAAAGCCTCAGGGCAAGAGGGGTGGAGTCTTTAGAGCAGCAGTTAAAGAGATTTTTATGAGTCAGCAAAGAAACATAGTGTACCAGCCACACATTAAAAATGATTACTACAACAACAAAAAGAAAAAAAGAAGAATGTGCAGAGGAAACGTTTGACAGGAGCCTCCCTTAAATGATTGTGTGCCATATAATGCAATGGAACTCTAAGCAAAACTATTTACCTCATGTAAACATTTTTTCATTCAATATTTCATACAGTCATGTGCCATATACGCTCTTAAAAATAAAAGTGCAAAAGCAACAATTTGTGATGCCCCAAGCCATCTCACAACTCAGTGATAGAACAAAGTCATGAACAGTCTGAGAACCACAAAAACAGAACAGCTTTTTATTCCCTAAAAAGTGCATAATCCTTTCAAGAACCATGAGAGTGAAAAAACTTTCTAAAGTTAAGAGAATTTCTGCATGTTTACCTTACATGAGGCCTTAAACTGCAACAGAACCCTTATAATATCATAATGTTCCTTTAGTCTATTAACGGTTTCACATACACATTTCTTTCTACATGTGGTTCCTCAGGGAACCAAAAGTGGTTCTTCTGTGGCACACCTATGTGGTCTTGTTATCAAAGAGTGAACAGTTTTACAAGTCTATAATATGCAGTACATACCACCACAAAGTAAGGCTGGTACAGTGTGTTCCCATGGTTGAAATATGCAACTAGGCTACATATTTCACCTACAACTGCTTAAGCATTAATTATAAAGATTAACCAAGATTTATATTAGAAAAGCCAAAAGAATGCTGTGGGAAGCCTTGGTATGGGGTGCTAGTTGTCATCTTCACAGAGGTAAGAGGCTGTAAGTGAAATGCTTTTTTGTTTACGTAACTAGTATGCATAGCTAGACTATTCTTAGACGATTCTGCAATCCTGCTGCCTAGCATAGATGAAATGCATGACATTGTCTCCACTGTTGAGTGACTAAAGTGGATCTAGCATCTTAAATCAGCACAATTTTGCAATGAATCTGCTTAATTCTCATTTTGTCAACAGAAATTGGTTCTCTTGGATCGCAAAAAGCAAGTCATGCTGCATGCAAGTTATAGCAGTGCAGAAGACCTTTGTGGGTGTTTTCATGGAGCAGGGGGAAATGTACACAAGGCTCCATGTACAAATGAATGAATTTAGATACAAACAAAACCTGCCTATTGCTCTGGACAAAGAGACTGCCAGATGTGTCAACCCAGTGGCACTGTAATCAACTGTCTGCATTGTGCTTTGTCTCCATTGGGTTTTGTGGCTAGATTGTGTGGGTTGGCTTATGGTTTGAAGGCTAAGGAAGACTCTTTCAGTTTGGTAACTCCACCAGGATTTTGGTGTATTTCTGGGTTAGCAAAAAGGCTTTTATACATTTCTAAAAATACTTTTTAGGGTTTTTTTTGGTGTTCTATGGAATCATTTTATATAAAGAGCCATTTTCTATAAAGAACAGTTTTTAGTTCTTTCATAGTGAAGAACCATTTATCAATGCAAAGAACAATTTAAGCATTTAATGTTTTTTATTTATTTATTTATTTTTTTTACATGGTTCTGTATATAGCCATTGCGTTTGCTAAAGAACACTTAAACCACTTTTACCACTAGGCTACCACTGCCCACAAATGCTTAAAACATATAAAGCATTCCAAAACACTACATTGGAAAAATAACAAATTTACACCTAAACATAATGTTACATGAGAAGATTTCCCTCATGTGGCTTTTACAATAAACCCAAGCAAACACAAATAGCACAGTAGGGTGGAGAGGTATAGTCAGACCAAGGAGAGCTGAAAGTGTTCCCCAAAGGAAAGTAATGCTGCTATCATTTAGCACTTACACTGAGAGATGAAAAAAAAGACTGCTTTAAGCTGTGACACATCCTGTGTAGCATATGAAAGGCAAAGAAATGTGATATCTCATACCATTTTCATAACCATTTTGGTGAAACTTATCAGTAGGTTATGGGAAGGCCAGAAAAGGCAAGAGTTCACAATTTGCAAAATTTATAAAATTACTTGGGTCAAAAATGAATTTTTTGCTAATAAATCACTTTTTTAAATCTCTAAAAGTAGAGGAAGTATGATATGGCAAAATATTAATATCACAATGCTTTTCCGTACACACACTGCATCTTGATATTTAGTTTTCTGAAGTTTGACAAGACGAGTCAAGCAAGTAAGTAGTAGTAGTGCTAAATATAAAAATACTATTACTAACCAGAAGTAGATTGATTTTTATTCAACATTTCACACTGTGCACTGCACTAAATGCAATTAAACAACTAATTATGCTCTCTATATAATGAAAAATGCAGTACTTTAATACTTAGTTACTGAAGAGACAAAATGTATTATCATAAATATAAATATGGTCATATTCCCCACCCATGACTGAAAATCAGTGTTGAGCATTTACAACAATTCCTTTCACTGTTTTCATTTTATTCCTGGAAATTCATGCAGGATTTCAATGGGAGAATGTTGTTTATGTAACTCCACAGTCAAATAAAGTGCAAAAAGATGAAAAGACTTGTTTTCTTATAAAAGCGTATCTCTCTGAAATAATAAAGAACATGTAATAAACCTGTGTGGAATGTAAGGGCCCTGGTGTTAAAGGCTTTGTTTAAAAATGCTCCAGTGACAAAATATGTAATGCTCAAATAGAAACTCACTTCCCCATTATTGCTTTAGTGATAAAGGAGGATTTCGTATTGTGTGTGTGGTTTCGGCAGATGACATCATGACACCTTGTATTTGACCATATTACTGATATACTCTCTTAAACTGTCTGTACAAGTATTAATCTATGATGCTCAAGCCCATGTTTATTGCTTGCATGTTGTTAGCTTGCACAGCTTCTGTACGTTATTATTGCATCTGTTGTTTTGATGAATGATAGTACATTGAAGACTTGACCTGTTGCAACATTGAGAGTGTGATTGCTTTTCTCGTAACGTGATCAGAAACAGCTTCCTATTGAGCACAAAAAGCACTTCATGGCTTTTAAATGTGCAACAGGTGATAATAATCGCCATGGTTTCATTGTTTTGTCTGCTGGTGTAATCGAGGGCAGTTTGGACCAGGAAAAAGTGAGGTTTTCATTCGCTTGAGTAGGAAATAGGGATGCAGGTGACAAAGGGCTCCTCTCCTGCCCTGAGTGTGGGAATCTCCCAGCCTGATTGTTGTTAGTTTATTGGGTAACAATGGAGAGTCGATCCCTGGGCCTTCTCTCTAACTGAACTTAAAGTAATCTGACACTCTGAGACTTAAAGGTGCTAAAAGAGGCACAGGGAGTAAACCAATAAACAATGTCAGAGCAGACATACACTTTACACAGCAGTCCAGTAACCAGCAGGATATGGGAAGTTGTTTTAAGTGTTTAAGTTTAACGTCGTACTAAAAGCTCTCATAAAGGTAGTTTTCTATATACATGCATAGTCTAAACATGAAACAGTATCCATCTTGACAAAATCTAGTGACTAGTAGATGGCACTGATCATGCAAATTTAACACAACAGGACAATGCAACAATGCAACAGTACAGTGCAACACTAGTACAGCAACCACTAAGCCAGTGATTCCAACCGCCCCCCCAAATGAGCTTGTGTTTCCACAAGAATGTCAAGAGAACTTTTTATGCTTTTGATAGCATTTGACATTGTCTTTTGCAATTACGTGTTGACATATATTTCTAAAACCAGAATAAGCTGTCATAAGCTAATATTTCCGATACATAACACACTAATATATATATATATATATATACATGTGTGTGTGTGTGTGTGTGTGTGTGTGTGTGTTTGTGTGTTGGCTAACAAATGTTTTCTATTATGAATAGTGTTGGCAATAAAAACATCTCTTATACAGAAATAATTACAAATTCTAGGTATAACTATGTTTTTAATTTTGCAAAAAAAGACTAGATTGGTTTTGGACTGGATTTTCAGTGCTAATTATTCTCTTGTGGACATGCCATAAAACTTTTCTGTTGTACCTGACAGGTGGTCACCACATCAACAGCCCTGTTTGGAGACTGTCTAGAAACTTCTGCAAACATGATAGATGTAATATATGACATACACAAGGTATCGCCCGATATCGTCCACCATCTGACATGCAACAAAGGTCAAAAGTCCTCTGTTAACAGGACTGGCCCCACTGGTTATATCACTTAGGTTATTAGTAATTATTTACTTAGTAATGTTCCTAATTACCCTGTTGGTTAAATTGTTCAGTAATACAGATTAAGTATCCCATTTGCATACCAGTATCTTTAAGCTGTTGCACTTCTACAAAAGCACTTATACTCCACTTTGAGGGAAGTGACATTATTTGTACAATTTTTTTTATATTAAAATAACTAATCAGTCAGTATAGCCAGATGTGCTGTACGTGGGTGCGCAGGTATGAGTGAGTTAGTATTGCGTGCTGTATTGACGCAGCAAAACTTTATGTCCTCTGACCCTCATTGTATCGTGATGTCATTTCTCTATCTCAACTCTAAAGGAATTCCAGCACTTCCTGCACCCAAATATGGTCACTTCCCACAGGAATCCTGCACATGAAGTCTTATAACTCCCACGCTTAAAGGCACACGCAACATCCTGAAAAGGATCTGGGTTCTTTTACACACACGTACAGGTGCAGTAGCGCAATAAGCAAATATGCCAGGTGTCTCCTTTTAACCCTTTTATTTCCTGTACTGTACTGACTCATGGACTGACACATCCTGTTCCCCCTGTACTCTGTCACTTTGATAAATCTTAAAGCAATTACTAGGGAATTACTGGTACATTTACAATTATTAGGATATAAGATTTGGCCTTACTCTAACCCTAACCCTAACCCTACAAACACACACACACACACACACACACACACAGACAAACATAAAGTTGGTAGGTAGGTTTCCAGTTTTAACTCCAAAAACTTATTTTTAAAATAAAATATGTCAAAAATACAGAAGTTATACATTTTAAAATGTGACTGATATCTTATTAGGTGAGAGGGGTTGGGTTATGGTAACTGTCTGTTCCAATTGGTTGTTGTCAGGGGCCACTCTGGGCAGGCTTGCTTTGAAAAAAATGCAAGCAGAGAATAACTGAAAATGAAAGCACATTATGTAGCATGGGCTTTATTTTCAACTGAAGCTTAAGAGCACTGTGCCATTTTGTTTGCATAGTATTTGTGCGGTCTGTAATGATCTGCATGTGCCTTCCTCTCCTTTATGCTTTCCTGGTTTTGTTTGACCAGGTGGGTCCTTTGAGGAAAAGCAGCAATGTATAGAACCTGAGGAGTAAACAAATGCCTGTGTGCATGCAGTTCAAAACGGTCAAGGAAATCAGTGATAGGATAGAGAGTTTGCTTTAGGGGAACATTGCTTAAGACACTCCACAGTGCAAATACTCAGAGACGTTCGTTAATGTACTGTTAATTGCACGCATTTAATACATCACCAATTTTCATTTTAAGTGTGCTGAGCCAAAGTTGAGATCTTTGTGGCAATCTTTCAGATCCACCCACAACACTAATGAGGCACCAGAGAACTTGGCAGTAAAAAGCTCTTACTCAACCTCTTCCTGTCACCATAATGTGGGTAAAGTTTTGAGTGTCATTGAATAGGCATGCATACATATAAACACACAAAGCTCATAAAAATGCCAAGTGAATGTGAGGAAGGAATACAGTCATATGCAAATCATTTTACATGTTTTTCTAAGTAGAAAATGAAGTGAAAATAAGCATGCATTCTCTAGACTCTAAAAAAAAATGTGCAGACAATATATAAGTATATCCTCTAGAGTCTAGAGGATATACTTATATATTGTCTGCACATTTTAGCACACTATTAATTTTTGCTTAAAAAAACAAAACAAAATTAAATATAGAATGTGGAATAACTTTTGCACAGGATACATGAGCATCACAATCACAACACCCCCTCCCACCCACATACACACAAAACTTTTTTTGGAATACAACAAAACTAAAACTGCAATCTACAATAGGTCATACAGAGCAGGAGTCCTACATCTGAAATCATCCGACAGTGTCTAACATGTATATGTTTTAATCAGCATGTTCATGATGTGCAAGGAGTTTTTTTTTTTTTTACATACATGCAGTTACATAGTTATTACATAAATCTGATTACTTTTATATCATCACTGTCTGGGGAAAAAACTTAAATAATCTCCAGAATTATAACTTTACAAGTGAAGGCAAAACATTTAATTGTTGATTTAACTAGATTTTATTCCAAGAAATCTCAGACCGCTTTTATTGTTTCCATTTGTCATGAAATTTTAACACAAGGTAAAGGGCAGCTGATGTTTAAAATTATATTTTGTCCCAATTGTTATGATATGTAGTCTGGAATGGGACATAATGGATATGGATATGACTCTATGTCCTGACAAGGTAGCAAAAATGTGTCTGAATGTATGTTAGTCACACTGGCTCTACCATATGCACAGTGTTTCCTTTCATAATGTGTGAGCAGTATGCAAATGCTTTAATGATTTATTGAGAACTTAATTGTGTTTCCACATGAGTTTTCAAAGGTGATCATTCCCATTGAATAAAAAAGGAGTCATTTTTCATCTTTTTTTTTGTCACGCCGCCCATTCTGCCATTGCACAATGAGAGTTTGGGCGTGGGCTTGGTTGGTTAACTCTGTCGAGTTATGTACCAGCAATGCTTGGTTTGCTCAGATCAATCCCGATTCTTGCCTTATTGAAAAGTACACATTTTAACCACTGCGCTGTAGTAGGGGAGAACAATCAGGGCCTATTCAGGGCTGAAGGACACCCTCCCTCAGTCAACATTTGGTTCTCAAATCCATAGTGAGCTCAAGCTCTCTGGTCCCAGAATGCTTCACTTACTTTCTATGCTTTGGACATTCATTTACAGGTCTATTGTGGCTGCATGATGCTTTGGTGCTAACTCGATGAAAAAGCAACAAGGAAAGATATTAAAGGTTTGAGATGCTACTGGATTCACAGTGATCATCCACTGTTTATAGCTGTTGGTCATAAGTAAACATTAGCATATGGTGGATATAATTTGTGGTGGACAGTGATGGTCTAGTGGTTAGGACATTGCCTTTGGGACCTGAAAGTCTCAGGTTCAAGTCCCAGCCCATCACCTGGCCCACTATGCTGCTCCCAGGCACTGTTGATAGCTTCTCCACGTGTGCACATGTGATGGGTTAAATGCACAGGTCACATTTTATTGTGGTGCTTGAGTGTGTTCACAATGACAAATAGTCACTTTCTTTCATTCTTTCTATAATTAGCTGCAATTGTAAACTTCAATAATTTGCATGTAATTGACCTTTTTCTGCAGCTATATTAGATCCATCAATTAGATCCATCCATGTATTATGTGCCATGTGATGTGCTGGCTAGCTTCTTTTTTTTTGCATGTCCTCTCATAGTTGAGACCCAAGTCACATTTCTGTTTCTCTGACATATATGTAATTATATACATTAGTGTATGTTCCTGAAGTAGCTATATGTATAGGACATATTTTGCATTGAATGCCAATCACTTACACTTCTATATAGCCATAAAATAAAAATTTAGTTACTGATTATCTAATGTTTTGCACTACACAAGCTTTGAGACAAATATACAAATGCTAACTAATTTAATGTGCACCCTTTGATTATACAGCCATTCAATGTGCACTTATATAATTCCCAAAGAAAAGCACTGAAAATAGAATGAGACACTATGAAGCAGCAACACATGAAAAAAAGGTCACAATTCTGAATGCCATTCCTTTAGGACCTTGCCCATGTTAACAGAAGGTCAAATCCTGGTCCAGGTATCACTGAGGTACCTTCGAGTAAGGAATTATCCAGCTACAGTGCTCCCCAGGTACTTCTCATAGCTGCCCACTGCTCTATGTGTGCATGTATGATGGGTTAAATGCAGAGGTCACATTTCGTTGTGAGGCACTTTGTGTGTAATTGAGTGTTCACAATGACAATTATCTCACTTTAACTATGGGATGAGTGGTTATTGTGATACAGAACTAAACATCCAACATAAATAATTTACCTTACTATTTCTCTCATGACTGAATGCAATCCAAATGTCACAGTAAATGTTTCAACATTTAATGTTAAGTCTCCTCAGAATGGAGATTTATTTTTAGGATATTTAGAGGTAAGGGGTATTTAAACCCTTGATTTATCTACAGACTTTTAGACATTTACTGTATTTTTAGTGTCCAAGTACTATACTGTTGCTGGCATAACAAAAGATTGTTATCTTTAAAACCTAAAAAAATAGTTTTATAGAAGAAGGAAAATATTCTTTACTTTTTTAAAGTAATTTTGGACAGTTTAAGGCTTTTAATCTAAGCCTTTTCAAACTGTGAAAAAAAGCTATTGCAGCAACTATGTTAGGATGTCTGTTTGCAAGGATTCCCAAATGTTTTTCCAAGTATTTTCCAAGTATACACTGATTAGCCCTAACATTGAAACCTGCCTATTATTAAGTAGGTCCCCTTCATGCTGTAAAAGTGCTGACTGTGATGTGTTGTGTGTTGTGACATCTTTTTATTATAGCCAGTATTATTTTTCTTCCTGCAGTAGCTCTTCTGTGGGAGCAGATCTGGCAGACTAGCCTTCACCTCCCACACAAAATAATGAGCCTTGGACACCCAAGATGCTTTTGCTATTTTACCACTTGTCTTTGTTTTGACCACTTTTGACAGGTACTAACCACCGCATTAATGGAAACACACAACTACCTACAAAGACCTGCTGTTTTAGAGTTGCTCTGACCCAGATGTCTAGCCATTACAGTCTGCCCCCTGTGAAAGTTAACTTCAAATTGACACTTCAAGAGCTGACTGTTCATTTGCTGCCTAATATATCCCACCCTCTACAGCAGCCATTGTAATGAGATTATAGATATTTAATGTTATTAACTTCACATTTTTGTGGTTTTAATGTTGTGACTGTGTATATAACTTATAATAGGTAGTATTTTTTCATGTGTATAAGTTTTTTATTGCTTGGCCTCATCAGTTTCACAACTTCAAGTACATTACCAATGCATTAACATATAAAAAATGGTGACAATTGTGGTACTAAAGCTGTACTAATGAGGCAAAACTGCATTAGAGACTGAAGAGCAATGTTTACACACCCATGAGAGCATGCACATCCCACCAGTACACGTGTACAACACTGTGTGTGTAAGTGAGTTGCCTCTGAAACCTGAGCTCGTCTGGCTGAGCAATCTCAGGTAAAGTATGGGTAACCGCATACTCAAAACCCACCGCAGTCCATCAACCAATTCCCCATGCAAATGTGAAACCAGCCAAGCAAAGGCTGCCTTGTTTATAACACAAGCATACATGCACTGTTCTGCATGCTCATGGTTCTTTGTTGCAGTGGCGCAATGCTTAGCAAACCAGGCATGAATAAATACCATGCTCCTCTGGAATAATGTTTCACAACATAGGGCTTAAATCCGGGTCACATGTCTACTGTCTACTCTTGAAGTGTTATGGACCAGGGCTGCTATTTTATTATCATTTCTTGTGTATAGATGTGCATTTAAAAGGCTGTTCCTTCGACTGGATGCATGTGGTGTGCAGTTATGTGCTTGAAAACCGGTTTCAGGGGCAACGTTTGTAGATAGACTGTTAGGTTCATGCAACCTGGCTTAATTTGTGCAACCTCAAGGGACCTCACCTCTAAAGACTAACTGCCACAAAGCCTCATTCTTAGAACTATCACAAACCAAACTAGTTTCAAAAGACATAGAAACAGGTGGCCACGGAGCCATGAGCTGACAGAACACATCCTGTTGGGCCTAAGGGCATTAAATGTGCAGTCTGCTTACCTTTGCCATTACACCTCCCCTACCCCCCAACTTAAGTACAGATGATATTATCAGGCAGGAATTACAGCATGTTAGATATAAGTGCAGATACCCTCTTACAAATTAAAGTGCTATGTGACATTTGGATAAATGTGATAGGAGAACCATCTTTTAAGAATCAGCTACTGAAAGATGCTTTAAGGAACCAAAAGTGGTTCCTTATTGGTATTACACTTAACATTTTTGGCATCTTTATTTTTTTAAAGACCCAAATAAAGCCTAAATGTCCTTGCTTCTGTAATTAGATGCAGTGCATAAGCATTGTTACAGATATTGTGTTTAATAATACTGTTTAATTCTAATGGATAAAGGGAGGTTGGAAATAGATGTTTTTGGTACATACACCGATCAGCCATAACATTATCACCACCTGCCCAATATTGAGTAGGTCCCCCTCATGAAGACAAAACAGCTCTGATTGTGGTGCACTGTGTGTTCCGACATCTTTCTATCAGAATCAGCATTCACTTATAGTGCAAACTGTGAGCCTTGGGTGCTCATGACCCTGTCGATTTACCAGTTGTCCTTCCTTGGATCACTTTTGGTAGGTACTAACTAAAGCATACCTGGAACGCTCTACAAGACACACTGTTTAAGGTCACAATAAGGTGGCTCAGATACTCACACTCACCCATTTTTCTTGTTTCCAGCACATCTACTTCAAGAACTGACTCTTCACTTGCTGCCTAATATATCCAGCCCCCTTGACAGGTGCCACTGAAATTGAATAACTAGATAGTCAACTTTACCTGTCAGTGGGTTTAATGTTATAGCTGATCAGTGTAAACACCACTGATGAAATAATGCTGCATCAGTTATAGAGTGAATTCCACTTTAGTTACTGAAAATTCCATGTTAATGAATCAGCTAGAGAGATATTTCAAAATGTATATGTGATATCATGGCTAGAGGTGGATGTCTATGAATGTTTCTTCTGGTAGAGCTGACGTCATGGAAAGGAAGTGTGTGGAAATTCTGGCTGGAATGTTCAAGCAAGTGAAAGGCACACGAAACTTGAGTAAGCTTTGCTCCTCACTTTGAAGTAAGAAGCCTCGAGGCTGTAGTCCGACTGCCGCCATTTTGATTGTAATTACAATGGTTAGAGCACATCCACTGACTCTTCTGTCAACTAGCCCTGCCTTTTCTCACCAAGTAGGCCCCTTCTTCTTGTTCTGTTTTTGCCAATACAGCCCAATCAGCAAATCGGGCTTAACAAATTTTTTGATCATTTTACTACATATTAATGAGTTTCTTAGAGGTTTCCGAATGTTGTCAAATAATAAACAGAAGGCAAATATGTAAAGGATGTTTTTTTCTTTCCGCAATACAAGTCATTTAAACTAAATTCAAATTAATCATCAACTGTGAAGCTTCTATCCTAAAATGATTGCATTTTAATTTAGTAAGTGTTACATTTCCCTATCCTGCTAATCCATCCAGGTAGATTTAGCTTCAATCTGTACATTAAAATGTTACACTATACAATGATTATGTATCAGCATTGATATTGATATTGACAGATATGTGCATCAATAAGGGTTCTGCCCATAATTCCCATAACTATTAGTCATAAAAACCCACATGCTAACAGTAAAGAAAGAAGGCACTGAGACAAAATTTAGAAGTCAGTCCAGTTTTAACCTGAAAACAAAAGGTGAAACTTGAGCAATTGATATGTCCTGCTGTCAACACAGGTGCTATGACCTTTTCTGACCTTAGACCATAGAAGATAAAAGATGTTTTTACTTAATCTGCCCTGAACAGGTTGGTATTGCACCTGCAGTGCCCATATCTGTTTAAATCTTGTCCCCCTGGTCTCTAGGTTCTGTCACAAAGAGTTTTGGAATGTAGAGGATCTAGTTTCCATTCGTCCAGCAAACATTTCCATATTGCTAATCTTCCCTATCATGGGCTCTCTTGGAGTGAATGTGCAGAAAAAAACATAGAGAACCTGTTTCTTTAAACTAATAGAATAACCAATGAAACAAGTTGGTTTGGTTATACAAGTGTATCAGTTCGTCTGGTGACTTCTGATTTAGTCTGATATGATGCTCAGACAGACAAAACAGAATCCCCAGGTAGAGAACCATACATATAGGATACATCTCCAAGCTTTACCTTAATATTGCTGGCTTGGAAATTTGCAAATGGAGTTTATAAGAACGATGAAATCTCTCACAAAAACCTGCACTACATGAATTTGACTAGAAAATGTCTGAAGAACATAAACTACACAGTTCTCAGCTATTTGCATTCCATGCCTGTCTGCAGCTTCAATCATGTCATGAGCAGAGTCATCAAAATGCAGCTCATTCTGTTGCTTCATCTGGATTATTTTATTGTTATGGAACATTTTTACCACAAAGACGTAACATGGAACATGTTTTAACTTCTGCTTGGTTTAAGCACTTACCAAAGCGAAGTAGATGTGTACAAATGAAAAAGATCTGGGGGGAGTTGGGGTGATGTTTAACGATACAGCTACCGTGGAGAACATCTGGCAGAGCATGCAATGATTTGATGCCATGATGACCAAGCTCACTATCTGTAGTAGCCTCTGGCTTAGCATATTTCCACTGTCCAACTTTTTTGAGTATCTCAAAAATAGTAACACAGAAACACATTTTCTTTACTTGTAAATTAAAGCACTTTTATTGCAAGTCACTTTTGGGTCATTCAGCAGGAATGCTTCATGTAAAAGATTGCTTCTGTGTCCAAATGATGTATAATGTATAATTTAGATTTTTTTTTTTAATTGGGAAATATGCACCGATACTGCCTCTATAGTGATTAAAGATTTATTCATCTGTGTTGCTTCATTGCTTCAGCTGAGTCTACAGCTTTTGGAGAAAGGTTTCATCATCATTGTCTCTCCAAAGCTTATTCATTGTTTGCTTGTTTCTACTAGAGCGCTGGATCACAGCTGAATGTGATTTACCAATTGCAAGCCACAAAAATGTCAACCAACCCGAGAGGTGAGCTGAGCAAATGAAGCGGCGCTGTTTGTGAACAAACAGAGGTTAGCGTGTGAGAACTTTTCTGCATGGCAAGCATGGAGTGTCTATCAGATTTATCAGTATCAAGGGGTTTCATATTGATGGCTATTCTTTTTTTTCTGAAAAAGAAGACCACTGATGGAGCTGATCGAATAAACCAGAAAGCACTGCAGTAATGGATATAACCATAAACCAAAGTTTTGTCCTTAAATCTCAAAAAAGGGCACCATGACATAGGCTGTCAACCAAACACATGAGGTATAAGGCATTATTAGATGCCAAACTACAGCTAAAACAATGAAATCAATGATGAACTTTGTAATACCATTTGTTTTGCTGCGTTAAAATTGCCCTGAGCTGGAGAGTTAAGTGACGCCTCCAGCTTCTCCAGCGCACAGGTAAGGCACACCTACAACACTTTGATTGGACGACGGTGTTCGTCTCGTGTTTTGATTGGCTGCTGCCCTTACCCCATCACCTTCTGTTGGACTAGGGTGAGGTACTTCTCTACAGGTAAGCGCACCTGAAGTGACAGAAGAAAAGCTGTGGATTTACCGAGCTCCGGGATTTACCAGCACACACCGTCCTTTACCTCCACGTTTATATGCGCTTTAGCAGTCGATTAACGAGGGCGAGAGTTAAGAGAAAATAACGTCGCGTTTCAGTCGATATGGCGAGTATAGGAGTGGCCATGAGCGTCTCCAGCACAGAGGAAAGGGCCGTTTTCACTCAGCTGAAGCCCGTTCGCATGTCCAGCGCGGACGGCGCCGAGGACTCGTCAGTGTTCGAGGACGTGAAGCCCACGGTGAGAGCGCTGCAAGGCCCAGGCCTTCACAAACACAGCCGGTGCATCAGTTCTGACAAAATCGCTGGTCGCTACAAGGACGATTATTATTTTATAATGCAAGCTGTGAATACAGAATTCACTTAATTCGTGCTCGCTTTCATACAGTGCACAGCGACATTGTTTATGTGGAGCAATAGCTCCTAATGGATTAGCTTTTTTAAGCTTCAGGTATTGGAGCATAAGTTTCTGCCTTCATGCACATGATAGAAAAAATGCTTTTAACAGAGTCAGTGTAATAATAACAATAACAACTACAATAATGATAATAATAACTTAAGAAAATAATAAATGTTCTTATTCTTCTAATTATTATTATTATAATAATTGTTATTATTATTATTATATTATTATTATTATTATTATTATTGTTAGTAGTAGTAGTAGTAGTAGTAGTAGTAGTAGTATAATTATTAGAATAATAATAATTAAATATGGGATTTCTTTTTCTCTGCCTTTTCATCTTTTTTTATTTATTAATAGCAGTAGTAGTACAATTATTAATACTGTAATAATAATAATATAATTAAACTACTACCAATGTAGTACTACCACCACCTGCTGTATCCCCATTATGTGCTGGTTAATATACTACTAATATAACAGGACAGCACAGAACATCAGCTTAAAAACATTTCCTGACTTATGGCTTTGTAAAATGGTTCACTGAAGTTAACTGATTCAAATGTGTCAGAACACACACCATCAAACAAAACTGCTGTCTTTCTGTTTACTTCTTTTGACAAGAACTGTGTTGACATAACACATTTTATTTACAATCAGCCAAGTGACACTTTTGCATTGTGTGGATTTCATTCTAGTTACTGATGCCACAGTTTAAAAGCAAAAAAGGCCGCCATTGAAAACACACAATAATATATACAAGTGAAAACCTGCTGTCTCTTTTAACATGCCTGACGCTTATGACCAGCGGGCTCTCATTGTGGTAAAGACCTTAAATTGCACACTGCACAGATGATGATTATACCTTAAGTGACATTTTGTTTCAAAGCATGACTTTCTGAGGCACCATGACATCAGTTGGCCTGCTTTACCTTGTAAAAATAAAAAATACAAAAGCCAGAAGTCGGGGCATGTATACTGAGAAATGTATCCCACATGTTTTATGAATGTCCTTCCATCTTAAATTCAACTTTACATTTATCATGCATGATTCTGCAAGTGAACAATTTCACCGAGTTCCTTTTATTTTACAGTGAGTTGGGAAAAAAATAATACCTGTTGAAAAGTGTGTCCTAAATTTGTGGCCTGGTAATGATACATATGTATGTTAGTAATAACCTACTGGTTGTTTTTCATGCATGTTTTTAAGCCATTGTGGCATTTCCTTCAGAAGATCCAATGCATTGTGTCCCCTGTGTCTCTGAAACACCTGAGTCATTGTGGTATTTCAGTGTGCTAAATATGGCTCATAGCTTTGCCACACAGGTCATGTCATCTCCATTTTGGTCTTAATTCATTTATTATTGATTCATTTCCCCATGACGTGAAAAAAACAGTTGCCCTTAATATTTTGTCAGAATTTCACAATGAATTGACCAATAGAAATTATCCAAAAATATTGGTACATTAACACACATTAAACCTGTTTTCTTCTCTGTTAAAGTTACCCTTTTGAAGATAAGGAAAGAAAAGAAGGTTTTGTTCCAGCAGCGACAATAAACTATATACAACAGTAAGAGGTCAACAGGAGTGCAGAAGCAATGGCCAAAAGAGTGGTTGCAGTAAATTGGTAGTTTCAGACACATGACTGCTTTATCTTCCCTCATTCGACTTATATCTTCATTTCAGTTATATACTCTAGATATGGCTGCCTGAGTCATTACATTAATTCTTAGCCATGTCATGTCTCCTGTTGTAATTTAGCACCTGTCTGGACTCAGTGGCAGTTAGCTTGTGGCCAGTGTGGTGTCAGCGTTAATGCTTGGTGCCCTGAAGATCGGCCAAAACGACTTCTTTACAAGCCAACGCTAAAACATGTGTTATCTGTTTTCCCCGAAGCAATAAAACATCCTTTTGGTCTCAAAGGTTTTGTTTTCCCTCTGCCATCCTTAGATGATTTGTGCTGTTATTGCACAGGTTAACAGACAAGGAGCCTATCAGTGCCCTTTTATGGGGAATTGCGGACAAATGACCTTCTTTCTGCATTCCTTCTGGACATAAAGCACCATTAGTAAAGAGACAAGAACATTTATTTTGCAATTAAAATTGAGATCTTTGGACAATTAAGCTACTGGCCCTCTAAATAAGGGTGTCAACAGTTTGAAAAAAGTAAGTGTAAAGATGTGTAAATGGCTCCTGCTTTTGATATATGGAGCATTACAGAGAAAGATGGAAAAACGATTCTTTCTCTGATCATTTGCATCTATTTACCCAGCATTGTTTGAGCAATTGCAGCGCATGCTCTTTGCTGGGCTTGTCTTAATGCTAAACACATATGTGGTGTGAAAAACTTCTGTTTATTTTTGCCAACGGCTATATTTTCCCCTTCTCCCTTGCTCTATCTCCAATATTCTCATGCTCTCCATCTCTCTCTCTCATTATCAGCCTCTGCCATACATAACTGCACAGTTGTAAATGTTCTCCAATCATTAACCTGCAGGATCTTGGGCCAGAGTTCAGGTGCCCTCCATTCTCCTGACACAAAGACACAATGAATAGAGCCCTCGGGCCATGTTGCTCAGAGGGGGAGCAGGGTACATGGGCCAAAAGGGGACACAGCCAAGGTCACTCTTGCTGCCAGCAGGACCACAGCACAAGGCCTATTTGTACTCAGGCCTAATAGAATGGGCACCACTCTTGCCAGGCCTTGAAAAAACAAATCAGAAGTCATTTTCCATTAATTACCTGGTTTTATCTTTCCAAAGCTGCTCTGATGGAACTGACGGCATTACAGGAGCATAGAGATGGGTAGACTTGCCACATGCAGTAACAGCAGCGTTAACTGGGCACACGTGGGATGTACATGATCTTTGACCTTAGAGTATATGTGGCGGACAGAGAGGTGACTCATTTAGTGTGCATATGAAATCAAGAAATAAGTGGAAATTAGTAAATATACTGGAAAATAACAATATGGCCACTGTTGGCATCGCCAGTGGAATATCTGTACACAGAAATGCTGTTGAAATGCTTGTCATCTGCAAGGATGGTGACTGCCAATACTCTAAGAAATGAAGCCAGCTGGACAGCTTTTCAACAAATCAGCACATCTTTTTGACATGAGCTGTTTTCTGTTCGAGGGATTTTGTCATAGTTTTTTATTTGTTTTGGCAAATCTAATATATTTTAACACATTTTAAGGATTAACCAAAAACATGGACTTATTTTAATACTAGACATATGCTGAGGTTGTAAACGATTTTACGCTTTATTGTCAGATATCCTTAACCACTTAAAATTTGTTTTAATTCCTCTCTAGATCTTTAATGGTAAATGTAGAACTTGCTGATGATAAGAATACCTCACATTTTGGATCACTACTGTTTACTGGGATTACTTTTTAACAAGTTTTTTTTGATGTCTTGTTTTTTCACAGTTCTATTTAAGGTTTATGCCCATGTTTCTTATCAAGTCATTGTTTTGCTTTTCCGTTTTTTCTAGTCCCTTGAGAATACCACACCTATGAGGTGTCTATGTACACTTCTGTACTGCAGGCCTGTGCAGATCTTTTGTTAGATTTAGTATGTTGCCGTCTTTTAGGGCAGAATATGTGGTTCCAGGATGTATGAATGCATGCCAGGATCTAAAGTCACAAATCACCTTATAAACCAAAAGCCGTTGAAGGTTATTGTTGAGTTACCCTCTCCCTGTCTTCGTCCCTTCAAATATGTGCGCTATGGTAGACTGGCTAAAGGGAGGGCACCTCATTCTTGGCATGACTAAAAACAAGGTCTGTTTGACCTCTTCTGGCACTAATTGTTATTATTTATGGAACTGACTGGACTAAAATGAATGGTATGCCCAATGTGGCCTTCATATGACAGTTCAACCGTCTCAGCAGTAAGCCCATATAAAGACTTCACATTCATTAATTTCTTTTCTAACCCTTGCTTTATCTGAAAAGGGGGCTCACTAAAGACATTTGCACAGCAAATTAAATGTTGAAATAAATAATCTGAAACTTATCAACCTGAGCGCACAAGGTCTTCACATATTGTTGACTTCCTCTTTTAATTATTTTCAGACCCCAATGGAGATGGATAAATATTTGTCCCAAAGTGGACCTATGCCATCCCAGACCCTCACAGACAAGAAGTATCGTCGGGAGAGTGCCTCCGTTGTGGACGAATATTTTGCAGACGAAAAGCCTGCACCATACAGCCTTAACATCAATGTGATTTTGCCCAACACCACACACCTCCGCACAGGGCTCTACCGACCGGCCAAACATGTGGCACCACAGATCAAAACTGAGCCTGGGGTGGACAGTCCTTGCAACATCCAAACACTTCCTGACTTCACCTCTGTTTTCAGCGTGCCCCAGACTGTCAACAGTCTGTTCATCAAGCCGGATATGGGTGCCACAGATGAGCTCCACATTGGCCCCCAGCAGCCACAGGTCTACCAGATGCCGGTTAGCAGCAGTGATCTAACTTCAATGACATTCTCCCAGAGCCAGGCCATCAATGGAGCAGGCCGGACCATGCTAAACCTGAACGCCGTGGCCCTTACCACACCATCAGTCGATTTTGTGATGCCTGAGCAGTTCTATCCTCAAACACAGCCCCACAGCCTACCCCCATCACCGCCCAACTCACAGCCAGGAAGTCCTGAAAACCAAGCAGAGCTGATTAACACAGTCGCACCACCGCCACCATATCAGGCCAGAGTTGGACTCAAGGTGGGACCAATGACCCCTCACTCTGTGCTGATGACTCATGGGCAGGGTGTCCTCACCGGGCCCAGGTACAATCGACGGAATAATCCTGAGCTAGAAAAGAGGAGGATCCATCACTGTGACTTCCAAGGTTGGGAACAGACATGCATTGCAACAGATATGCTTTTGTAGTGTATTTTGTACACAGTAGTGTGATGTGGCTCAACACATTTCCTCATTGTATGTTTTTTTTTCTCTTGACAGGATGCACCAAAGTTTACACAAAGAGCTCCCACTTGAAAGCGCACCAGAGAACACACACAGGTAAGGAACCGAAACACAAACCTGAATAGCTAGGTTCCAGGCAGTTGTAACTGCCTGACCACATGTTATGTACCACCAACACAAAGCACTCAGATGCACCAACAGAGAAGATGCCCTAGGGGAAACTGTGATGAGGACAAAATGAGAAGACAAGGGTGGAGGGAGAGATTAATTGACTCTCTTTTCTCACTTTTATACACATTGTGTCTGCATGCCCGTACAAGCCTTGCACGCTTCCCCAAGGGGGAAATCGTCGAGTGGCGGAGGAAAAACCTGTTCCTCCTGCTTTTTCTGTGCCTGCCTTGAGGGGGGAGGAGTGAAAGAGTGCTGCAGTTTCACTGTGCTCAGCTCTCCGTAAGCTGAAACCCAACCGCCCCACCATTTCTCATACTCAGAACCGCCCCCCAACCCCCAGCACTCCAGTAAAGCAGCATTGGCTCCAGCAAGATAGACAAAGTTCTAGCATGGCAGAAATGGCTTGTGATGTGTAGGATTATCAAAGTACCTCCCAGTCTATTGTGTCTCTGTCGCCCCTCTCTTGGTAATAATATGGGAGTGGTATGAAGGGATTTCCTTTTACCTTAAGGCAATGATGCTTTGTTGCTTAATGACAGAAACTGGGAGCTAATGTCATAGTTTCCCAGTAACCTGCATAAATGGCTAAGATATCCCTCTTCATTTTTGAGGATAAGGTGACAAGCTTGAAAAGCTTTACACTGTAAGATTTACATGACTTAATTGAGATTCTCATTGCAAGGATGCGATGCAGATTGTTTGCATGCAAAGCAAACTGCTTTCATTGGACACCCAAACATAAATTACAAATGTCAGCTAAAAGAGTAAACATGTCTATTATCTGTTTTTCCAAAACATAGCCAACTTTGCTTTGCTGAGTCAGAGAGCTTTGCTAAGTAGAGAAAATTATCTGTGGTTAAAGTGGGATTTTAGAACCATCAGCCAAGCATTTCTTAATCCTGTGTGACTGTACTAGTCCAATCAGTCTCTGCACTCTTAAAAATAAAGGTTCCTAAATGGTTCTTAGATTAGGCCATCTACTTAAAGTTTCTTTAGAGAAACAAAACTGATTGTTCTATGGTATTGCTCCAAAGAATCATTTTTAGCACTTTTATTTTAAGAGTGTACCCTGCCAGTTACTTGTGATGAGCCATATATCTTTGAGGAGGAAGATAGCTGGATTTGAGATGTAGTCAAAAAATGGACCTGCTCACCTTTTGACCCTGTTTCCACTGGGATTGTATATTGTTTCAAGTAGAAGGTCAATGAGAAGGTCAAGTAGAAGATGTCTATAAGGTGGTTTTTGGTTTCATGAGACTTTTTTGAGGACTGACCCTGTCATGCTGACACTAATCAAAAACACCCTTTATGAGTTCTAGAACATTCAGTGCTGGCAACAGAACTGAGTTTTAACAACAATAGATGGTTAATCAGAGCAGGAAGGTGGCTCCAGGTCTGCAGTGTGGTGGCCACATCTGGCTTTAGGTTTAATTTTATGTCAAGTTAAGAGCTAAATATACCCCAGCCCCTGTGACTCGGTGCTTAAGATAAGTCATAATCTTATTGTATTATCAGTGTGTTATCTGCTGCTTTCACAACTCATTTCAGCCAGGCTTCTCAGAGCATATTTAACCATACTGCTTGGAAATGTGCGACTTAAAAGTGTTTTCAACTTTTAAAAGGTTTTCACAGCACCAAGACAAAAAAAAACATACCTATTAACGTGAACATGGTGACTATGGTTTACGTTTGTGCAGAGAACCATATTATCTTGGCAGCTTTGCTTCTTGCCCACCCTCCTCAAACAGAAGTGGTTGCTAAAGTCCTTTGGCTGGTCTTTTGTGTTTTTATGGGCATCTCTGTATGTGTGTGCTGTTTACACTGATTGAGTAAAACCACCAGCAGACGTTCATAAAAGTGACAATGTCTGTGAGCAAACTTTATATAGTTTTATAACATATGAGAATTATTAAGATGACTCCAATGATATTGTCTTTACTATGCCACTACCACATTTTAAGTGACTGTGTTATAGTTGTATGTACGTGTACACCTACCTGTGTGTAAGAGCAGTAAAATGTCTAAGCGATAACAAATCAGTCATTGCACAACTGTCACCTAGGCAAATTATGTATTACTTTCTCTATTGTTTCTACAAACTTGATCTTTAAGTGTAGATACCAAAGGAAGAAAGGGTCAGTATGAACCAACACTTTTATAAACTTTCCATAAACTTAGTTTGTGGTGCGTTTCTGATGTTAGTTCCTCTTGAGGTGTTTTTTGAGAGGGAAGGTAGAGTTTTTGACCCTATGAACAGGTTCAGGATTTAAACAAATACACCTGCTAACACCAGCCACACAGGGCTGTTACTTCTCTACTGTGAACACATGACTCTGGATCTTCAACTGGTTTTGCCCTTGATACCAAAGCCAAAAAATTGTTAGTGCCTCTCAAAACACTTAAAAATGACTGCTCTATGACCATCACCCTAATTTAGCTTATACTCTTTATGAATTATCTCATGATATCAGCAGTATCTGTGCTTTTAAACATGTGCAATCATCTAATGAATGCAGGCCTTGTCACATAAATGAAGCACAAAAGGAGTAGCTTATATTTACCAGTTACACCCAGAAGACAAGACTCTTTACTGTAGATGAAAATATGACTAGTGTTAATCTGATGAAAGGTCAAAGTATTGCTTGGATTCTGTCATATAAAACCAATGAGTAAATAATGAGTAAGCAAAGATTAGTATTTCATTGTGATAGTGTAAGAGACTAACCATTGGGCTATCACACGTGGACACTTGAGTCACTCAACTTGCTCATACTCGCTCATGCTAGTTTTTAATTTTGGACTATGTTTAAATGCAGAAAACATGTTACTGGTGTGCAAATGAAAGAACATTATGCTGTAGCTCTTTAGGAATCACTAGCACTATGACAAACTGTTCCATTTGACAGCTTATCAGCCATGGAAATGACTTTTGTGTTTACACAAGGGAGGTGTATTGCTCTCAAAACCACAAACACTTATTCACATAACTCATGTCTAAGTGTCATTTAAAATGTCATGGTATACTTTCATTTGCCTCCTTTTCCAGTAGCACGTGTTTGAACTGGGCCTATTCACAGCCCCATGATGAAATATAGAAGCTTCTTTTTGTGTTTTGTGTTGGGTTATAAATAAGTGATGATTAGTCTTTTGTAATATTTATTATTATATATTTCTACTTCTGAATAGGTGCAGGTTTAGTGGGAATCCCCATATTTTTTCAGTTGATTTCCAAAAGCTTGCAATCTTTTACAATTTTTGAACATCTAATTATTTTTAAAAGTGATTTGAGTAGGCATGTAACCTTACCATCAGGGGTGCCACTAGAATTGTTAGGGAAGAAAATAAACCTAAACCAGCCACTAACCTGGAAAACCCACCAGACAAACCAGACACTTATCATTTTTGGACTGCTAGCTTTAGTGTAGTTTGGTGTTAACTACTTCATACTTTGCCTTTTGTCATTGACCACTGATGTGTGGATGGTCATGTATGAAGGTAGATTGTATTAGAAGTACAATGATGAAGTACAAAAAGGCCATACACACTTTACACCACATGTGCTAGCTAACAGCTTTATTTAATTTTCTAGTTTTAAACACTCAAACCCCCCCCCACCACCACCACCACCACCACCACCACCCTTGCCCTTGCTTACCACATACCATATTGTATTATGACTAGCATGGTAGCTTGTAACAACTAAAAGTAGAGGCACTAACATATTAACATAAGGCACATTTACAGCCAATGTGTAACACTGGGATGTGACTGAGCTGAACAATGATTTTTGTGAAACAACACACCCCTACCAAAGGAGTTAATTTACTTAGTGGTATAAGTACTGATGATTGTGATGATAATTTTGATGTGATCATTATTGCTGTTGTTGTTGATATTGAGGGCAGGGGCCTATTTCACAAAGCAGGATTTCTAAGCCAAAAGCAAGAGCTGTCTAAATGTGCTGTAACCAGCAGGTGAGCAGGTGGAGATGGCTCAATAGGAGCATCCTCCTGCTCACACATCACCAGCCAACACACACACTATGTGATGGCAGGTAAATAAAAGAGATATAGGTAAAATAAGGTAATTTTGCTAATAAGGGGGGTTGGCATCTCCCTCATCCCCCTGTAACATACAGCTTAAGAGAAATACTGCTTTGTGAAACACCCCTCAGAGAGTTGTCTTTTCTACCTAATGAAAGTCTAATTGTGTGTGTGTGTTTGTGTTTTTCAGGTGAGAAGCCCTACCGCTGCACTTGGGAAGGTTGTGACTGGCGTTTCGCACGCTCCGACGAGCTCACGCGCCACTACCGGAAGCACACAGGAGCCAAGCCGTTCAAATGTGTCGCGTGCAACCGGTGCTTCTCACGCTCAGATCACTTGGCGCTCCACATGAAGCGTCACCAAAACTAAAAGACTTTTTCCTCCTACATTTTGTTCAGTTTTTATAATATTTTATTATAAGTATACATATATAAATATATTTCACTGGCTTCACAAAGATCAAATTGTCATTACCTTCAAAAAGAGCTGCCAATTCCATGTGACCAGTGTCAGCTCCAGGCCTGTAGAACATGGACTAAACATCTTTTCGAGTGTCACCCACAACAGATATATTTTTTCATATCTGTGGACAACTGTATATATAGTATGTTTGTATGTGAAAGTTCCCTGTATTGTGCGTTTTCAGATCTATTGCTGACCTCATCTTTCATATTTTGTATGCAATGTATCAGTGATTCTTCATAGCAGTGACAGTTAGGTTTGTGAAAGAGATCCCTTCATCCGTTGGTTGTTTTTGGAAATTTCCCCCCCTCCTCTCATGACGATAAGCCAAGTCATTGTTCGAGATGGCAGTGTGCTTTACATTGCACTATTTATGTGGAATCTCAACTTTTATATAAGAATCTCGGCTTGTTTGCTAAGGACCAAAGATATAGCACTGAGTAATGTTTGTTTTCCTCAGAAGTGCGTATCCATAGAAACAAACCTTTTTATGGGAAGCTTGAGTAACAAGTATCGCTCTCTCTGATCAGCGAGTTGGCAGTCCGTCTCACTGTGTGCTCTAGTAAAGGATCTACGTGCAGGATTTAAGCCAACATCTAACACTGTGCAGGCATGACACCATAGTTCCCCACGTTCCACCTTAAAAATGCTTCACAGAAAGCTTGTGTAGATTTTTACAAATTAATATTCGGCTCTTTAAAAAGAAATAAGAACAGCAGCGTCTCACTCTGATGCTATCAGCCCAACACCTGTCCTAAAAGATTAACCTGACACTGCCCTAGTGTCAGTTAACTGTGCAGCCTAATGTACATGCCTCCCCTAGTACTGATATATATATATCTACCAATTATTGTCAAAACAAACAAAACAAAACAAAACTTCTGGCTGTGTATGGTTCATCCTGTATCAAATTCCTGTCACCTCATCACAATATTTGTGCCAAAAAACTAAGAAAGTTTGATTAGAAAAGTACAAATACATAGCTACTGAGGACATATGTGCTGGACAGTGGTTGCTAAGGTTAAAAAAAGGACAATGTATTGATCAGTGCACTAAACTCTTCTTCAGGAACTGTCACAGTTATGTCTTGCCAGTAGCAAAGAACAAAACCTTTTCTCTGTGGAACCAAATTCACATTCAGTCCATCTGCCTTTAATAGCTGTGCCTCAAGGATCACTATTAGTGTCTATGCAGTTTTTCTCTGATGGTAATATGTAAGCACTTCTTGCTCACAACATAGTTCTCTGTGTGCCTGTGTACATTTCCTTCACTAACTATATCGAGGGAACTCTGATGTACCATGATGTATTGTACATAATGTACTTAAAATAACTAGCCTGTAAATATGTTTTTCTCTCTCTTTTGATTTTATTTTTTTGTGAACAAATGGGATTTGTTTCAAATGGGTTTTGTCCAAGTTTGTCAAATGTGTCAGTGAGAGCAACAAAAAATCGTTTTTGTATTTTCTTGAATATGGAAAATCAAAATAAAAACACAAATCAAATGTTCTCAAATGACTGGCCTTAATTCAGTATGCGTAAGTTCAGCTTTACACTAAAACGTTTCCTTATTATCTATATCTCTGTGGTGTCAAGAGATCCACATTTCCTTGGAACCAGGACAATAAAGCCCTTTGTAGAAGCTTCCAAATGTATGTCGTGTTTTCGAAAGAATTGGCATTGTCCTGCAATGATTTCTTTACAAACTTGGTGAGGCATTAAAAGACTGATTGATTGCCTTTAAGTGGAAACCAACTGAAGTTAATTATTACCACAACCTTGACTTCAGTTTGAAAATGTATTTGTCCCAGTCTGTGCTATTTGTGGGGTTTATGTTTTAGTGTCATCTTTAATATTTTTAAAATAAGAAAACAGTCATGCAATATTAAAAATTGCACTAAATACATATTTAAATGGGCATAAGACATAAAACACAGCCTGTTTGACTTATTTGGCCTACTGGACATGAGAACATAAAAACAGAAAACCGGTTTCTGGAGAGTAAATGCCTTACATATGCAAGAAAAAAGTAGCAGTTTGAAAATAATACAAGTGGGTGGGACAGGGCTTAGCCCACATTGAAAATAATAATTACTCTGTCTGCCAAAATCATTTACATGCCAGATCCCCCAAACAATGAAAAGCGATTACTTAAGTGGGGAGCCACCCTTGTTGCTATAGTGATACACTGTAGCATGTGTACATTTGACAAAAATGCCTCTTGTAGAGTGAACAAACCACTTTTATTATTGTGTGTGAGTGATAGCGTGTAAGTGAACAAACATTGTCTCTAACAAATGTGCATCTAAGCCCATGCATTTATTTCTTTGTGTGTGTGTGTGTGTGGGGGGGGGGGGGTTAAACCTCTTTATGCCGTCTCCTGAGGGATGGGTGATAAACTCTTCACTGCTCATTCCTGTGGCCTCATAAGCGATTAGCACAGCACACAAATCCAGTTAAAACTTGTCTGACTCTTCCTCATGACACAACATAGATGTGCTTGGGTGCACAGAGAAGTATTTTCTAAGACAGGACAAAATTTTTATCCTAAATAAAGATATGCACACGTGCTTTGAATCTTGCTTTCCACTTCAGAGTGACCAGATGGACCTTGACCGAAGGCTGCCTGGAAACGAAGTGCAAAAGGTAAATAAGCAAATTGCTTAAAATCATTTATCTGGGAAGTAAGTGTGTTTTTGAGTGTAAAGTACCCCCAGACTTTGCAGCAAATGCAAACAAAAATGCAATAAAAGGTAACAAGAATTTCTAGTTTTCAGAAAATATGTCTTGTGAGCTGATTTGAAGAACAAGGGTTCTCCTCAATGCCTCAAGCAATTGTATGGCTTTGTTAAATTCCAGCAGTAGAACACCTGATTGACCTTTAAGATAAAAGCTCTATGTCATGGAAAAACAAATTTCCTCACTTTTGTGGAATAAAAGAGTTTAATGTAGTATTATTATATTTACTGTTTATGTGCTTTCGAATTGTAGCCTACTATTCATGCCTATAGTAGCAAAAACAGCTTATTTTGAATTCACTGTTTTAGTGATGTCACCAAACACAATGTAAATGACCTCTGTTCTGACTGGCTGCCCTATACTATGCCAATATAGGGATGAAACACTCCCTATAATTTCAGTATGAGGGTACAATTATTAATGAGGTACAATACAGGGCAGCCAATCAGAACAGAGGGCCATTTATTCAGTCTTAAAGGCACAGTAACAAAAACAGCCTGTTTAATTGTGAGGGATAAAGAGAGGTAGGATCTTGATCATTTAAAATTAATTTCAGCTGTTTTTGGTAAATAGGTGTAGGGCCTTCAATGAAACCTTACTTAGCCAAACTATGTTTTGAATGATAAATACCAGTTATGCTGGGCTTTCTTTTGGGGAGATTTGGAAATGGTTAAATAAACACATTGATTTTCATCAGTTATTGCATTGATGCTGTTGGTATTTATTTGAGGCTTTAATCACCAATATCTTCCTATGTTCCAAATTATTTTCCATGTCAGCACATACACTACTCACAATAAGTTTGGGATATTGTGAGAGACTTAGTGGATGTCATACATATGGTGTTTGTTTCACTTCAGACATTTTTGGGATAGGGAGGCAATTGTATTGGGGTGATACACACCTCATTTTGTGTTTTCCATGTAATGGTCTCATTGTGTACAGGTGCCTTATATTGGGGCCAATACCAAAAGACAACCTTTCTCAATGTGGCTTTAGTTTCAACATTCTGTTCTGTGGGTATAAAAAGCTGGTATTTTCAGTAAGTCAGACCCAGGAGTGGAGCCCCACGAGTGACAGATCGCAACGATGACCAGAACCTAAGGACCTATGCACTCAGACATCGTTATGCAACTGCCACACAGCTGGGTACAGGGGTACTAAGGTTTCCAGACAAACCATTCGCAACCGACTCCACCGCTTTGGCTTGAATGCCAGATGACCTTTGCAGGTGACTCCACTGACACCAAGACACCGCCGTGAACGTTTGCAGTGGGCACAAGACCATGTGACCTGGACAATGCAGCAGTGGTCTATGGTCCTGTTCACTAATGAGTGTCAGGTCACCTTGGTCATCAGCATTGCTGGAGAAGGCGAGGTGAGCAATACGCTGAGGTCAACATAGTCCCCGGGGTTTGCTTTGGTGGAGGAAGTGCAACAGTCTGGGCAGGCATCACCAGTCAGCGCAAAACAGATGTTGGTTATTGTACATGACTCGGTCACTGCACGTTCTTACCTCAGAGACATCATAGCACCCATCATCATCCCCCAATTCCGCCAGCACACCCCCAACTTTCCGGTCATGGATGATAATGCTTCACTACATTGTGGCAGAATTGTCACAGCTCGACTTCAGGAAGTTGGAGTGCCTCATATGGTATGGCCATCAATGTCCCCTGACCTGAAACCCATAGAGCACGTCTGGGACATTAAAGCAGACACTGCATGATCATACCCCACCCCCCCGTAACCTGGCAGAACTGCGTGTAGCACTTATGGAAGAGTGGAACGCATTGCCTCAGGACAACATCATGAGGCTAGTGAGGAGCATGAGATGTCACTGTCAAGCTGTTACTGCGGCAAATGGTAGAAACACCCGCTACTGACATTGTCAATTTTTGTTATTTGGGGCTATCCCTGTTATTGTCTAAATATTTGGGGTAATCCAGAGCAAATAGGAAAACCACTCATGTAAATTACAATATCCCTAACTTACTGTGAGTAGTGTAAGTGTATATTTGCATAAGTGTACACTTGATTCTGTACCCAAGATCAAATCCCAAATAAGTAAACATTTGCAAGTGCAGAATCTTCATGTTGGACTTAAGAGGAAATTTCTTCTTAAGAACAGTTAGTGAATGAGAACCAAGGTTGTTTTCGTCTTCCTCTACAGACTCTTTTTATGCTCCTAATGAGCAGTAATATATGTTAATGATTGTCCTGCCTTCCGTTAGGGTTTGTGGGGCAATGAACCTTTCAGAACAAACTACGGTAAAGGGCCATTTTTCTTACTTCCCCAGAACCATTTATCATCTTCTTACTATCATCCAATAGTGCCATGTAGACCAAAATAATATGCGGAGAGCAATATGTTGTAACCTGACTTAGACTTTTTTTTTTTTTATAAAAAGACAGAAGACACAAGTGAAATATGACCATTTCACAGGAAGATGAGTCCACATTCGTTTATAGCAGGCAAAGAAAATTGTTAGAACCAAACCATAAAATGAACTGAGACTTTAATCTGAACTCCTGAATCCCTGACAAAGCCATTAATAAACATTGTGCTCCCTCTTGTGGTGAGAAGAGTGAAGTGCATTAATTGAAAAGTGGCTGTTACCTTGATCTCACAATGACAGTGACAGAATTTCAGTAAAAAACATATTCAGTAATGTAAAAAACAGCCTTTTAACTTGGAATCTTGTCATAATCAATACTAATCAGTGTAGAGTGAAATACTAAGAGTTTAAGCATTTTCAGATGTTTTAATCCATATTTCTAGTTTTCTGGGAACATCAAACAATTACTACATAATTAATATTCTGTAACTATCATCAACTTTACAGCTTCCTATATAGAATAAAACTGTGACTGTGGCCTGTCTAGCATTATATTAGCATTATTGTCTATTTTCAACAAATTATTTTTACATAACCAAATGGCAGTGCACGTATTTATCCTTTTCCCATTCAAATATCATAATTATTCACATTCATAGATGTGACATTTTCCCCAGAAAGTTCTAGAAATTCTAAAAGATTCCAGAAAGTTCAACAAAATTCTGGACATTTCTAGAAACTTCCGGACAGTTCTCACAGTTCCAGAATATTCTGGAGCACTACTTAGCTCCATTATTTATTTAAATAAAATCTAAATTCACGGTTATTTAAAGTAAATGGAGAACGTTCTTAAAACAAAACGTGATTGTCCTCACCTCAGACGCAATGTTTTTATATATCAAACTGATACTGCTCATATATAAACAATTAAAAAATGTATTATGTTTCCTGTTACAAAGAGTGGCACGAAAGCTGCAGGGCACTGATGATCAACTAGAACAGGGTTTAAACCAAAAAAATCCAAATGTTAAAAGAATGACACCGCCATCTGCACCAAAAACATTTTATTCTATAAAAGGAGTGGGTAATCACAACTGTACAGGGGAAACTGACTTTTAACACCATTTCTCACAGTATCAAAAAGCTTGTGTTTGCCTCACTGATCTTTACACATTTGTTCTGTACAAATACAAAAGAAATAACATTAATTACTTGTTTAATTATAATGATAACTGCATTGCACTGAGTAATATAGTACTGGCCCATAAGTTACTGCATTCAATATAAAATACCTATGATTTTGACTTTTTTTTTTTAAAGATGACTTTGATTTATAAGCACACTTGCACACACGCACACAAACCCCCATATATGTATATATATATATATATAGATCTTTTTAAAAAAATTAACTTATCAGTCAAAAGTGAAAATGAGTAAACATGAACATGCTTGGAAAGATGTGGATGTGGGCAAATTCAGTCACGGGGCTCAGCTTCTACACATTAAACATAGTGTCGAATGGAAGTTTGTGGCATTAATTACCTTCACTTTAGAAGAAAACACAACCCACTTTCAGTCGCGGCGGACATTTCCGTGGCACTGAAATGAGATAATGAGTGTCGCTTCGCTCGTTCAAAAGTTTCTTTATCTTTGACTTAGGGCTCTATTCGACAGATGAGTCATATATCATGTGGATGGTACGGTGTGCATCCAGAAAACATATGTATGAAGTCGGGTGTTCGCTATGTACGTGCAAGGAACAGCTTAAGTCGCACACGTAAAGCCAAGTTGTATCATAGAGGTCATGGATTATCAGTGCTTACAGGCCACTCTGTCAGGGCACAAACACACCGACATGCTCACCAACTTTACAAAGGAAAAAAAAAAATTGGACTCTCCATGCAACACAGGAGTACAACACATCAGGAACTTGGGGATGTTTAAGGGGGCTGTTTTCTTGTTTTTTTTTTTTTACAAAAAAGGGGTACTTCAAATAAAGAAAACACATCATTGAACCAACAAAGGGGGAAAAGAAATATATTTCACATTGTCTAGTCAGTGTTAAAAATAGAAATCCACCCGTTACGTTTATTCTGAACTTTGATTATATACAATATTTACATTTAATCTTTAATTATTCATAATTGTCTGTATGCCTATGAACAGTTACAAAAAAAAGAAAGGATCGCAATCAAATACATATACTTTTCTACAAAGATGTGCTTAGTAACATTTTAGAGTTGAAGCAAGAGAATGATAGAAAGTCTGAAGATTGCATTGCTCTCTGGACTGAAGATCGTGCCGCTTTTTGCAGACATGCAGTCAACTCTCAAAGGCTGGAATAGAACAAGCGTTTGTTTTATAGCTTTGAAAAAGGCATAACACACTCTTCATAAACTGCTAGCGGTTGAAATTACGACCATGGCTATGAGCGCTAGCATGACGGGGATACAGTCAAGGTCAATAGCACCCCCTCTCAACCGATCGGCATGGACTGTGCTCAACGTTTTCAATGTCTCTCCCCCCCCCCCGTCAAAAAAGCACGGACAGTGATCGGGGGGACGGGGTGGGGTAAGGTCAGAGTAGTTTTGCATAATCAAGTGAACCCAGGGCAGGAGCTAAAACTGTTGAATTTAAGACAGGTTTATTCTAGATCTAGGTGCAAATATGGTTTTTAAGGGTGCCTCACTTTGCTAGGGGTCCCAACCTAGAACCCTGAGGAACGCCGAAAACCAGATGTGCAAAGTCAAGTTGCACATTTACTTCAATTAAGGCTCTGATGGGCTAGAAGTAACAATATGTGCCTACAACACACTTCTACTATTAAACCTCTGATTATGTCTTCTTGAAAACACACACACACACACACACACACACACACATATACATACACACACACACACACACACACACAGCTCCCCATTCCCTGTGAGCAATACATTTGTAACTCAATATTTTTCACAGCCTCATGAAACAAGGTTAGATAAAGTACATCCATCAGATGATGTTAATTTCATTAGACACCAAATTTGTCAGAAAAAAGAGAAAAGCGAATATAAAAAAAGTCATGAATACTGTCATCATGCCAAATATATATATATTTTTGTTGTTTTTTTTGTGTGGGAGATGCTCAGTGGTGATTTTCTCTCCAGCTCACTGAATCCACACAATAGGATATAATGTACACATTTTGCTTACTTGCACGGGAAGAGGCCTTGATCTTTCTCTTTTGGAAAACAAATGAAAACATGGTACACGGAGTAGAAGAATTAGCTAATTGGAGCCCCAGGGCGAAAAAAAACAAAAAACAAAAAAAAACAAAGATGTAAAACAATGCCATCCAATCAGCAGAAAAGTCACAGGCCCTTCTTTAACTGTGCCGTGTGCTCACCGGCTTCAGAGCGAGTCTCCAGACTGTTTGGTCTATGTAGCGCGCTGCTACAGCAGAACAGTATGGCTTATTAGCCAGGCTACAGTTGAAATTGATACTATGAAGAAAACGGAATTCTATAAAAATATTCACAGTCTTGTTGTTAGCTCCCTGTCTCTACCTCTCAGGCGGTTCGGGGTGGGTGGTTGATAAAGACAGAACAGCAAACACCCCCTACACATTTGTTCATTTAATGACAGCGAACAGGGGCAGGACATATCTTGAAAAAATAAAATTAAAAATTAAAAAAACCTCTACACAGACTTTCAGCCACACACAAGCACACATAAACCACTACACACAGAGGCTCTCTCATGCACACCCATGACCAATGTAAAGGACAACTAAAAAGTTCAGGTAAAAGGTACAAATCAATGATCAGAAGACAGCATCACGACTCCCCTCTGTCTACGCAAAATGATCAAATCACTCAGAAATACAAGAAAAACGTTCTCCTTTCTTTTCTTTTGCCCCTTCCATTCTCTGTCCCTGCTTTGTAATGATGGTGCTTCACCATCTCTGGGTCAGGGGGAGGCTTTCAGTCAGCAGCAGTGCATTTCCCTGTAGTCTAGTACTGAGTGATGGAGGCCAAAGCAAGCGTAGAGAGGGAGAAACTCGGGCCACAAGTGAGGGGTGGACGGGGGTGCGCTGCAGCATCCTGAAAGCACGGGTGGGCTACTGAGGAGGGAGAGCAGCCCCAAAGCCTTCAAGCCATCCCAGCTCCGTTTCCGACGAGCATGTTCATTATCCGGTTCTGAGGGTAGGAGGGATAGCTTCACAGTTCAGTCCCTCTCAGGGGTGACATGTCTCCTGAGGAGTGGGAGGGTGGGGAGGAGAAGCTAAAAGAGAGCAGGAAGCGGGTCCCGGGCTCACATCATAACATGGCGTCGCCGGTGAAGGGCCAAGTGGTCTGAGCGAGAGAAGCTGCGATCGCAGTCGGTGCAGCGGAAGGGCTTGATGCCTGTGTGCTTGCGGAAGTGCCGCGTGAGCTCGTCGGAGCGAGCGAAGCGCCAAGTGCAGCCTTCCCACGTGCACTGGTAGGGCTTCTCTCCTGCAAGAAAACGAGACCACCAGGAAGAGAAACACTGAGAGCCAGTACACTCGGGACTTGGCACAAGGTGCATGGAAAAAATGTCAAAAGACAGTTAAGACAAACATTTCTAACTGCTCATGACGAAAGAACGAAAATCATCTATAGGGCTGCAACCAACCATGGCTTCTTTTACAGTGAACTGAAAAAAAAAAAAAATCACCCTAATGCTTCCTGTGGCGTAGGCCAGAACGATGTGCATCATATGAACATTATAAAGCATGTTTGTTTTAAAAGACATAGAAAATATAATCAAATTTACCACTGACCCCAAATATAGCTGAGCAGGAGGCCAACGTTTTCTACAACAATTTAGCACTGGAGGCTAACACCGCTAACATACACAAGTCAGTTGTCACCCAAAGATTTTCTGTAAATACAGCCCAAAACCTCTCTCAGCCTGCTCATATCACATCCAGTTTTTCATTACGGTTGCAGAGACTTGTCTGTGTGGTTTAAGATGCAGTACAACTTACTGTGAGCTAAAAAAAAAGTCATTCATTTCATGCAGGTAGTAGGTATGCTAGAGACTGAAAACTCAAAACTATACATGGCTGGGGGACTCCCGTCTAGGGTTGGGAACACCCAAAACCACGCTGACAAGTCTCTTAATGAAGAAAGTTTTGGAGATGTGTAATTTAAAAATGTCATTGACTTTTGAATGTACAGGTTGTTAGCAATAGTAGCGTTGTAGCTCTAGTTCAAAGCAAAAGAGAAAACATTTTGACAGCAAACATGCCATGGTTGATCAACTATGTTTCGAGTAAGTAGAAAATGGTATAAATCTGCCAGACTATATGTTTTAGGTCATTTTCTGTTCACTCAACGCTCCTAGTTATCCTGATTAATTATTACAGTCCTTTATTAGCTAATATTTATTAGCTTTGTTTCTTATTATCAGGCAGATAGTTAGCCACACTAGCATTGCTTGTAATAAATCATTTTTTTTCTTGGAAAGAAATTTAAGAAGGCAAACCTGTGTGTATCCTCCGGTGGGCTTTCAGATGGGAGCTCTTTGTGTACACTTTGTTGCAGCCATCATAATCACACATGTGAACGCGCCTTCTCTTCATGTCAGGGGAGTCAGGGTCTGCCTGGATGTCCACATCTGTGTTTAAACTAGCAACAGCAGGTAAAGAGGTGATAAGTTGGACTTTTACTAGTATTACGCTAGTACTCAGTACCTCGTCTTCACATACTTTTATGTTTGAAGCTCGTTTTTATGATGCAGAGTAACTCTAACAAGCAAGCTTCTGAGCGATCATGTCAGACAGTCATGCCACTAAGCTTTAAAAAGATGTCTTCGGTCCTTGTGGAATATGCTGCAGGGAAACCTTCCTAACACTTTCTCCACAGCACTTTCTATTATCTCATGCAGACAAATGATGTAATGGGAATGGGTTAGAATAAATTTTTTCCTGTCTACTCCAACCCAAACTCTGAGTCTGCTCTCTTCTGTGCCATAATAGTGCACCATACAAGCGATTACACAAGACCGCTATAAGCATACACATCTTAACTGTCTGTACTTTTCAAAGCAATCCCCAAAATGGTAAGGTTAGTTCACAGAGTACTTGAAAGTCTTAATTTAACATACATTTATCAATGTGAAAAGTGAAAGTGACTATTTGTCATTGTGAACACAATCAAGCACCACAAGAAATGTGACCTCTGCATTTAGCAGAGCCACTGTAATTAAATAAATAGATGTGTGTGATGTTATGTTATGTTATGATGTTATGGCTGATCAGAGTAAATATAATGGATATTATCTTGATTACACATGTATATCAATCACACACACTATATATGCAGTGTTTGTGTGTGTGTATGTGTGTGATATATATATATAAAATACAGTGTGTGTGTGTGTGTGTGTGTGTGTGTGTGTGTGTGTGTGTGTGTGTGTGTATTAGGCTGACTGTAAAGGTTGCAGTTAATGCGTTAAAGTAGTATTAGATGATTCATATATTGTGAATCTGTAGACCACCACCAGAGGGGGCTAATGAGTGGGAATGTCTAAATTCCATACAGCTGGAGTACTTCCAGTCCAGTGCTGATCTCTCTCTCTCTCTATTTCTCTGTTTCTGTTTCTCTCTCTCTCTCTCTCTCCCTCTCTCTCTCTCTCTCTCTCTCTCTCTCTCTCTCTCTCTCTCTGCTTCCACCCCAACTACCCCTCCCCTGTATTTTTTTCCAGCTTGTCTCTTTCTCCCCTCCTTTCCTTCCTTTCCCTCTCTCTCCTCCTGGCTTTGACTCTCCCCTCCCTGCCTGCCAACTAGTTCACTCCCTTTTCCCTAACTCTCTCTGCCTCTTTCCGTTTATCTCTGTGTCTTTCTTTCTCTCTCTTTCACTAACCACGCACATGCTGGCAAAAGTAAAAATTTCAGTGCTTCATCCTGTCTTTTTGTCTTCCACCCCCACTTTTCTCTGTCTGTCTCTCTCTTTCCCCATTACTCCTGCTTTCAAAGCATTTATAAGGAGGTGTGACGGCAAACTGAGTTACGTAACCTTGTTTACACCCAGTTTGGGTAGAGAACCCTGCCCAGCAACACACGCGCACACGCACACACAAAGTACAAGCACCCAGTTTGTAGCCCCAGAAGAGCACAACAGTGGTGCTGCTCCAGCATGCTGGGGGGTTATGTAAGTGTCCACAGCAGAGATGCAGGCGTACCATTCAAATGGGACTCTATACACACACACACCTACACACACACCCACCCACCCACACACACACCTACAAACACACCTACACACCTGTTGTCTATGCTCTGAGTTCTGAAGGTGGCCGATCCAGACTCCGTGCCGCTTTCCGCATCACTGTCACTCTGGTACTCTACTGGAGAGGTGGAGCCAGGCTTTATTCGCACTGCATACACAAAAGAGAGACAGAACAGAAAAAAAGATGTCACTTTTAGCCATTTTGCCTTAACTAACGCCATCACATAGGCCTGTTCACATGTCCAGCATTGTCTGAGAAGCGCTTATTACAATCTAGGTGTGCTTGGCTCTGTGTTGGGTGTGGAGACACAGCGCTTGAAGTGACCCCTTAAACAAAACACAGAGAGATGGAATGCTACTCTCCACTTATTCAAGTCAAACAATATCGCTTCCAGAGCACAACATGATCCCTCCTTTTCTCCCATTCAGCCCAACTGGTGAGCATTGCTCGTTAAAACTAGGTGTGGCTGTAGCACGCACTCTGTTCTCCAGCACGTCCACAAGACAGATGAGGAGGAGGAAAAGCTGTTAAATTAACCTCAAGCTTCCAATTAAAAATAGGTGTGGCAGGTAAGGATGTGGGCTGATCGCTCTTTAGGGGTAACCTTTGACCCCCCCAAGAGGAGGGGCAAAGAAAAGGGAAGCTCTATGCTGCTCAAAGTTTATCTTCTCTGAAATGAAAGGGGGATGGGTACAGTCCATCGTACATTCCAGTCCCCTCGCCATTCACAACAAAGCAGCCCAGCTCCTCAGCATAAGCTCTGTCTGTGCACACATATTTCTCCACTTTTGTAGGAAGAACGGACACGAACAGCGCAGATCTATAATATCAGGTTTACTACATGTTAATTATTACATATGACACATAAAACATTTAAGACATATTTTCATAGAAGCGGTTACATTTACATAAGACTAGCGACATCACATACAGATAATGCATCATTTTTTAAAGCAGTATTTTACACAGCTCTGTCTGCCACCTCCATATTTTTTTGCACACAGAATACAACTGAAACTACTTTAAAGAATAACTCCACCCCAATATCATACTTTGCGATGATACTCTTCCTTCCTGGAGAAGGCCACGTGAATGCATTTTAAGCATAAAATTCAAATGCGCTCATTTTTTTTTTTTCAATTTCCAAAGATTCGTTTTGAGTGAGGTTTTGCCATTAAACTTCCCCAAGTTTCATTCAGTCTTTTCATTTTAATTTGCCTTCATTCTTTTCAGCTTTGACTCATTTTTCATCATTTGGATCAGTTTCCTTCTTGGCCTCGTTCGGAGTGGAGTGGAAAAGCTGTGAAGTCAAAAGGGCAATGAGAAGAAAAAGTCCTGAGGCAGAGCGAACCATTTCAGGAAGAAAAAAGGGGGAGTCAGCACATGCACCCGGTGACTCCTACTTCTAAAGTTTCAAGAAATGCAAATGATCCTTTATTCATTTATTCATTAAGCCTGTATCAATACAGGAGCTCGACCTCTCAGTCTGGAAGGGGTGGGCAAGATGACGACAGTTATCAGTATTGTGATAAATTATGTATCGACATGCTTTTCTCAACATCCTCGGTACTTAAATACTGACCAGCCGCATGCTTCATTCCAGAGAAAGCCGAATTAGTCAGTGTGGTCCTAACTGGATTTACTGTAAAACAATACAAATCATTCGCAGTCAGTTTCAGGCAACAGTATGGAAATGTGGTACTGACCCTAAACTTAAAACAGGTCATGTGACATCAATCACAGATGTCCACTGAAAGCAGTGTTTACTACTCTTCTCAAAACGGAGGAAAGCTTTTCTGTTATTAAACGCGTCTGCGTTTGTTATCGGTGCTTTTTATATGTGTTTTCTCATGTTTGTGTGAGAACATGTGCATGTGTACTGATAATGTGATAAGGATGTGCTCGGAGCTGCAAACTGGTGTGAGGCAGGGTGTGACAGTGCAAGAGAGGGAGTGGTGGGTGACAGGAAGAGACAGTCAAAACCCATCAAGATGGTGTCACAAGAGTAAAGCAATGCAAGACACTACATGGCACTAGATGTTGGAACACTGCTGTGAGGATCTGACTGCATTCAGCCATAGGAGCATTAGCGAGGGCAAGTACTGATGCTGATGATTAGTTATGGATCACAAATGTCACTTCAACTCATCCCAAAGGTATTGGATAGAGTT
This sequence comes from Arnoldichthys spilopterus, assembly GCA_037974385.1. Lineage (NCBI taxonomy): Eukaryota > Metazoa > Chordata > Actinopteri > Characiformes > Lepidarchidae > Arnoldichthys > Arnoldichthys spilopterus. The sequence goes on along the minus strand of JBBPDA010000025.1, from coordinate 4,438,338 downwards.
CTACTGCTCCAGAGAACATGGTTCCCCTGCTGCAAAGTCTGGAGCATTTTATATCTCTCTTGCTGGCATCTGGCATTGGGCATACTGGCCTTAGGTTAATGTGCGGCTGGTTCAGAGCATCCTATTCTGCTGGCAGGACTGTTCTATGGAAATTACATAAGCTATGTGTGTGCGACTGAACATCTCTGTCAGCGATGGGTACTTTTTAAAGTAGCTGAATTCTCTCATTAGAGAGGCTGTGCCGTTAACTTCAGTCCTCGAGAAGCACGGCACTGTAGAGTTAATCAGCTAATGAACAATCTTTTCTATATTAAATGAATCCTTTTTAGACATTAATTATCAGTTAGTATGTTAAATAAAACAATTTAATATTAATATTTATGTAGGTTAACACAGTCAGACACAGAACACTTCATATATTAAAGTTAAACCAATCCAGTGTAGGTAAAATATACCAGGACTACCCATTCATTTAATGCGCTACAGTAAAATCACAACTGTAGTATTTACATAGTGTGACACTCAGAACTGATGAGATTTTGTTCAAGCAATTCTTTTAATATTTTCTATGGGATTAAAAGAACTGAACATTGCAACATCACTTCATTTTTAGCACATGAACAGTGCGACACACTGCACCTATATACTGTGGAAGTATTATAAGAGTATTTTGAAATTGCCATTTTAGTACTGTGCACATCCCAAATGCTTTTCTCAGCTCAGAATGTGCCATTACCCATATTTATGCTAAGTATCTAAAACCCACACAATCACATTTTATCACAGTTTTGTGAAGTGAAAGTGACCGCGAACACACTCAAGCACTACAACGAAATGTGACCTCTGCATTTAACCCATCGCATGGGCACATGTGGAGCAGCGGGCAGCTATCAATAGCCTTTGGGGAGCAGTGTAGCGGGACAGTATCTAGCTCAAGGGAACCTTAGCGGTGCCCGGGATGGGACTTGAACCTGCGACCTTCAGTTCACAAGAGCAATGTCCTAACCACTAGGCCACCACTGCCCTCTAGTAACTTTAACCATGTTCTAACAAACAGCAGCAAACGTAATCACAATAAAAACACTGGAATTATCTGATAAGCTGTTTTGAAAACCTGCCTCAGTTCCATAACCAGTGGATTACAGCGGAGTGTGTCACTTCTATTGCAGTGGCATAAACACAGCATGATAGGGGATAAAATAGGACTGGAATTTGGTGGTGTGCAACATAACTGATAAAGATCCATTAAAATAGGCTTGGTGGGCTCTGACACAAGTCTTCCTGATTGGAATAAATGTGGGATGATGTAATGTGAAAATAATACATTGTGTCTTCTTAGTAGCAGATTATTGCAGCTAAAGTAAGACAAGTTAAAGCCAAATATGATTCGTAGAGAGACGTTAATAAAGAGACAACAGCAGAACTGCCATAGTTCTCTACAAAGGGCATGAGTGCAGTCAGCTACCTGACACCAAAGCAGTGTGTACTACACCAAATAGAACAGTGAGAGGTGGAAGAGAGCAGTAGATCACACCAGGTTATTATGTCATACCTGATCCTTCAGAACGTCCATCGCTTCCTATGAGGGGTACAGTGATGGCAGCAGTTGCCACTCCATCTGTGGGCATGGTAGTGTAAACCACAGGCAGTGACTGCACCACTACAGGGATGGTCTGTAGCTGACCAACTTTGCTGGGCATGTTGACGGAGGGGATGGTGTGGATGACGTGTAGAATCTGTTGACCGCCCACGCCCTGTGTGGAGGCCAGGATGGAGCCTGGCGACAGAACTGCTGGGATGGCCGTTCCCGTGGCAATGCTCGCAGACACCGGCGGCAGATTTGCCAGAGCAGCGGTGGGGGCGGAGATGGGCAGTGAAGGGCGTGGCTTGTTGAGGGACAGGTCCACGGGCTCCGTCTGGTCGACATCGGCCGGATGTGTGTCAATGATGCAGAGGGGAGGCGGAGAAGACTTCAGCTTGAGGTCTGTCGGCTCAGGGCACTCATCTACAGGCTCCTCCTTCTAGAAAGGTGGGGTGAGGAAAGGAAGAGATAAAGAAAAAAAAAGAAGAAAAAAGGAGAAAAGGTGGTTAGAAGGAGAGGCAAAGAGGAGCAGAGTGGGAAGAATTAGAAGAAAGTGACAAACACAGAACGAAGGACATAGAGGAAACGGGAGAGAGACAGAGAAAGCGGAGAGTACAGAGAGATGTTCATCACGTGACCGTAACGCTGGAGTGCAGAGAGCGGAGTGCTTGGCTGTGCAGCAGCTCCTCTAGCCCAGAAACAATGGCTGGCCTGATGAGGCCTCAGTGCAGTAGAGGAGCAGGCCTGAGCCTGGCACGAGTCCAGCTCAGCCCAGCCCAGCCCAGCCAAGCCCACACACACACACACCAATTCTGTGTGTGCATATATGTGTGTGTGTGTTCCTTCAAGAAAAGCTCTGCACCCACTGTTCTCCTGGTGCAGCATGGATGTTTAGCGAGAAGCACCCATAGGGCAGACAAGGAAAGTGCCTTCAAATATCAACCAAATTTTATTAGGTCAATGCTAATGGTCTGGGTAAGCTAGCATGAGCCTCTTCACGCTCTGCTCAAGAAAAAGTGCCTTACAGGATCAGTGCGTCTGCTTGTTTGTGCAGCTGCGGCAAGACGCACGAACCAGCACTAAACAAAATCGCTGGAGCTGGGTGCTCCCATTACTTGAGTTCCACGCACCAACAATGGGATTATACCATTTCCGGGTCACGTGGCACAACGCTAAAGTGCAATAATGCTGACGACAATGTAAGCAGTACAGGCCAAAGGAGCCACACGGGGAGAGATAGAATATGACAGGACAAAACAACTGGACGAAATGGAGAATACGGGAGCGTTCATTCATCTCACAGGCAGCTTACGGATAAACAGGTTGTGAGGTTGAAGCAAGGTGCTGCGAGGGGAAAAAACAGACGGGAAAGAAAATGAGCGCGGGAGTGGGCAGGGCGCAGGAGCAAAACAGAAAGAGAGAAAAAGAAGAGTGGGTGGGAAAGGCCTCCGGTTGCCATGGAAACTGGGAGGTATCAGCTGACTCATTTTTCCCCCTCGCTCCCTCGTTCGTGCCCCCCCCTCTCTCATTCCCTCTCTCTCTCTCTCTCTCTACAGTCCTCCACCCTGTCACCTCACCCTCTTTCGATCCACACCCTTCCTCCACTCCACCTTGCGACTCGGTCGCCTCTCTCCCTTCTCGCCCTCTTCTTGCTCAAACTGCAAACTTGAATTTGGAAAAGAACAGCATAAGTAAAGTGACCTGATTCTCATCGGCAAACGGCATATGGTGTTTTTTACGGAGCACGCTCAATAGCTTTTGTCAGCTGGTAGCCAAAGACACTGAAGAGTCGATGTGAGGGCATGATAAGACGCAGGCCAACATGCTAGCAAAGCTACATAACGTGTTCTACATAACATGAAGAACATGAACATGAAGAACAGGAGGCAACTGCAAGAAAATGGGAAATGTGACTGCTGAACGGCAGTAGAGTCCGGTAACTGTAGGCACATGGAGTAGGTACGTGAATAAAAGCAGATCTAGAGTCCGAAAGAATGAAAAACTGCTTAGTGCTGGGGGGTAAAATTCAAACTCCCAATCTCTGAGTCAAGACCGCGTCATCCCCTGCGCCATGTGGCAAGGCTATATTTAGGAGGGCTGTCCCTTAAATGTCGACCAAACCGTTCAATCAGAAGAGTCTTAGCCAACCAAGTTTTTCACTGGTCGGTTAGTCACAGATACTAGAAAACATGCTGTGGGATCGTTTCAAGCAAGTGATAGACGAACCCAGTAAGGAGATATGTAAGGCGTGCAGGCAAAGTCGTTTGTTGATCTCAAATGGTACTTAAATAAATGACCAAAATATTCAGTCTGCTTACTGCTCGTACCGATGTTTTTGCCGTTAAATTTGCTGCTATGCTGGCTGTTGTTATATTGGAAAGGCTGCTTTGCTGCTAAGCTTCGTTGCTGCATGCCTATACACAACCCCACTGTGAACGCGTGGAACGTTTCTCAAACGAGCCTATGACCCGCTCCACAAAAGAAGAACTCATGCCGCACCATAAGGTAAGCTAAACGGCGGGACTGTGGCATGGCCTCGGCCCTGTAAACGGGACGGGAGTGATGAGCTTGTTAGCAGGGTGCAACAGCATAGGTCTGCAGGCCCATAGTGACAGTGAAGTATGTTATAGCCAAATAGTTTAGATAGTTTAGTTTTTCTTGATGCAGAGCGAAAGAATTTCTGCTGGGGAGCAGTTTTACCCAAACTACAAAATGCTGCAGTATAATTCAGTATAATGCGGTTTCAGTGACGTATGTTATAGCATATGCATGAATCAGAACTTTAAATAATCAGCAAGATGCAGAAATGTCTGACGATCAGAACAATACAATTTGAAGGAAAACAGGTTAAGTAATAAGCCTAATTTAGTCCGAAAATCCATCATTTCAGTACAGTATTTGTTTACTAGCGAGCCAATGTCTCCTCACTCCCTTATCTGTGAAGTGTCGCTTCTGGTCATGTTTTATTTTAGTTGTACTTTCACTGTGCTCTTCATTTTTTCTTTTTGTTTCCACAAAGTGCCACCACATGCTTGCAAACTTTCTTGGTGATTAGCACCTAAAGTCTGGCCTAGCTTGAGGCCGACTCTGTCTGAATAAAATTTCCTACGATCCACTTTGCTCGATTTTGACTGGATCTAGCAGTCAAGAATATCCAGATGCTAGTCAACTCTCCAAATATATTTATAGGCCATGGGCTACAAGATCATCAAATCAGGGCAAGCAGAGTGCTAACACATTCACACCGACTATGGTATAAGAACTACATCTATGGAAGTATATAGCTAAAACGCTATATGTTAAACGGACAGTTATGTAGCCTATAAGCTAGCCTCAGTGTAGGTCCTCAGGTCCACTCTAATAAACGTCTGATTTCCACTTACCAAGGCTTATTATTCAATAACATGGAAAACAATGCAAAATTATTCAGTCATTATTATGTATAAGGGTTGGGCTGCCAACCATCAAGGACTGACCTTAAGACTCAAGTAGTCGACAAAAGGTCTTAAGTTTCAAACCACTGGAATAAAATCAGAGAAAAGTTAATTAATGTTTGTCAAGCTTACTGCTGTAAACAGAAAGTTTTAATTTAATGTATGGGGGTTTTCAGGGAGGGCTGCAACAAACCCAGATTTCATAATTGTTTAATTTGTTTCAATAGGTCTGTAAAAGGGTAGTAGAGTCAGATCCTTGATCTCTGGTGGTGTATTTTTATTTTCTACACTTGACATTTAATGCTGCTACGTCTGGCTAAACAACCAAATATATGTGTTTAGAGAACGTGTATATAGAGGCTACATCTGATCCTCAATGGGGCCTAATATTGTTATTAAACTTAAAATAAATGACTAATGTTAAACTGCCACATGTTCTAAAAACATTTCTTTTTTTTCAATCACCATAGTTCCCCACTTGGTTTGAATTCAAGTCTTGAATTTCAGCGGATGGCTTGATTATGCGCAGGACGCGATTGTTGATAAGCCGAACAGAGCTGAGCTGTGCATCAGTGCGACATCACTGAGCAGGTCACATACATGCAGTTAAAGAGTTTGGCCTCACCACTTAATACACCTTCTTAAACTCATCTTCCCCGATCCCCACATACCAGCCAATGATTGGTGGTAGCTGCCATTTCTATTCTGACCTGCTCTCAGCTAGAAAAGCTTTATATTTTATAAGCCTGAGCAAACTAGATAAACTAGCTACCTAATTAGAGGAGGCTGTAAAGAAGGCGCCTGCCAAAAAGAACTACTTTTGTGCATTTAATTAAAAGTGTCACATTAACAGGTGCGTACGTGGTGACAGCAAAGCACTCCACCCCACACCAATTAAAAAACAACAACCAAAACTCAAGGATGGCTGACAGATGGGGCTGTCGAGCCTACATATAGTAGGGGTGAGGAACAGAAGAGAATGTTTGAGGGGTTCGAAATTCTCCACTGCATCAAATGTGGAGGACAAGATCAGCTTTCGAGGCCTTTCTGGTATGCTGCCTAATCCTGATCATCCAGAACAGTCCAACTACAGTAGGCTGAATCCGCAGGATCAGCTCCTTCAAGCCGGAGGAGATGGAGAAGATAGAGGAGGGAGTCTTTTTTAAGTAAAGGCTGCCAGCAGAATGAGAGAAGCACTATTTCACAAAGCTGTCTCCCTCTAAGCTAAGCTCTTGCTGCTGCACTGCAGAATGAATGAGTGAGAGTCGGCATGTGCAAGTATAACAGAAACTTATGCTGTTATGTCAGTTTCCTGTGGTAAAAACCCCATCTTTTCTAGCTGTGATGATTGATTAACCAGAGCTCAGTATTGACAGTCCAGTGAAGCAGTCCTGGACCATAAAAGGGTTATATCTTCTTATACGACTTACATCTTCTAAAACGACATACTGAACTGACTTACGGGGAAGACCTGCAGTTAGGAAAGGGAATGTTAATCGATTGTTGTTCTGGAATTGGTCATGATGTCACTTAACCACCAGGACGTGGAAAATGTTTATGTTCTGTATGACATTCCGCTGTGCAATGTTTGATCTGCCAACGAATTCGGGAAGGAGCTCATGACACAGTTGCAAACTCCAGTTGAGCCACAGCTCATGTAAAAGAACGAAATAAATGACTGCATAGCAGCCCGTGACCGTACATTTCCTTACATCACCAGCAAAAGAACCCACACTTTTTAAAGTAAAATGAACGTCCCACACTGTCTTCTCGAATATTCTCACCTTATTTGCCTCTCCCTCCGATCTGCCATGTAACAGACCTGCAACAAAAGCTTCACTGTCCTACGTTCATAAGCTCAAGCGGAGCAAGTGAATGGCGTTCGCATACCTCCCTCTCCCGAACCCCTGCTCATATTTCAAAACAATAACGGTGAAGCTGGTTTGCGTTTTTGCGGTTTGCTCTCCGCTGCCCAGGTCAAGCACCAGCCTACTGAAATCAACAAATTGTCCTAAATTGTATGTGTACAAGTAAAAATGTGTAATATAATAAGAATAGGAGCCTGGGCGCCAATCAGCACTGTGCAAACTGCACACGTAATTCATCACTCTACCCACAAACTGTGTCAAGTTGTATGAAGTGACTGGTCAGCCCGTTACACCCATTAGACATTATTAACAACCCAACACAGTTTAAGGCAAGTGTGGGACAATTTAACAACCCTGTGACTAGATGCTTCCACTAGATTTTAATCTAACTATACCTGATTGACCGCATTTGGAGGGAAATGTATAGATTTGTCTTTATGGTTTGCCACTACTGTCATGGATTAGTCTGTTTGATTGTCCAGGGCAGTTTGTTTATTTGCCCTGTGAGTTGCCTGGCCCACATTGCCCAGGGTGGGGTGTGAAAGCAGAGATATGGACGATAAACTGAAGGAGGCAGGGAGGGAGTGAGGGAGAGGCAGCTGAGGGAGATATTAATGCCGGAGCCCGCAGCCCTGCCCGGCAGAGAGAGGGTGTGGCGGTCGGCCGCACCCTGAGACAACTATTCCAACATGGCATGTTGTATGACATCCAGCAATACTTTCATATTATATATATATATACATACTTTTTTATTGAACTAAGCCTGTCAATTAGAGTTACAGGACGTGTATGAAGTCCATCTCAATTAGGAGTGGATAGTTGCGGTGCACTGGTATTATTACCAGTTGTAAGATTTAGGTGAAAGAAGCCCTTCAGAAGAAGAGAGATGGGTCTGATGCACTGCATTATTTGCCTCTCATTCCAGCGCTTGCTGGGTAGAAGCACAAATTGTAAGTGTGTGTGTGTGTGTGTGTGTGTGTGTGTGTGTGTGTGTGTGTGTGTGTGTGTATGTGTGTGTAATGATGACGAGGAGGATGAAAAGGGTTTGGAGCACATCTTTGTTGCATGAATGCTCACGTTAGCTCCAGGATGAGTGCGTTCCTACATGCACACTAGCACTGTGAACACTGGGCATGTATGGTGTGTATGAGCACACATGTGCATGTGCAATGGTGGTGGTACTGTGTGTGTGTGTGTGTGTGTGTGTACCCCTGCAGGTATGTGGTCTTCAGTGTGTCCCTCATGGCTAAGGCAGCGTATTGTGTGGGTGTGGGTGTGGGAGTGTTGTGAAGGGGGTGGGTTAGAATGAGTAGTGTGTGTGTGTGTGTGTGTGTGTGTGTGTGTGTGTGTGTGTGTGTGTGTAAGGAGGGGTGTGGGCAGCCTACATCACAGCCTTTCCAACTCCCGCCAGAGCCCCGTTGCCATGACTACAGCAGAACGGAAGCCTCCCTCGATATATCCTATTAGGGCCTAGCCGAGACTTGGAACGAACAGATAGAGAGGGACAGAAATGGAAAGGTATTGAGAGAGAAAAAGACAAAGAGCACTTATGATCCAAGTATGAATGCTCTGCTCAGTGCAGAGTAAGACTCTGGAGTATGGAAAATAGAGTTGGAGCGCACAACCCTTGATTTTCACAGTTTTCGAACCTTATCAAGACTGTGAAAAGGCTTGAAATTGTAGTCACACAGGACAAAAGCGCCTTTGTTGCAACTCAATTTTAGATTTCCTCACATTTACCTTTGGCAAAGAACCTTCAATGTGCACAGCGACCAGCTCAAATACATTTATTGAAAAGATCAGATATCGATCAGGCATAACCATTCCACACTGGAAGCTAGCAGTGGGTGGTATGGGCAAAAATGCAAATCCCAGTAAAATTGAAGTTCTGACTGCTTTAGTGTATTGGGAAGTGACACTTATTTTTGTGTAGCTGACTAAAAAGGCCAGTGGTGGCCTAGTGGTTAGGACACTGCCTTTGGGACCTGAAGGTAGCAGGTTCGAGTTCCGGCCCGGGCACTACTGAGGTTCCCTTGAGCAAGGTACCGTCCCACTACACTGCTCCCCGGGCGCTGCTGATAGCTGCCCGCTGCTCCACATGTGATGGGTTAAATGCAGAGGTCACATTTTGTTGTAGTGCTTGAGTGTGTTCACAATGACAAAGTCACTTTCACTTCATAAATAACTTTATCTAACAACTGAATTTTATCAAATACATATTGTGCAAAACAGTAACAATATAAAAGAACAATAAACCTGTCAATATTGATTGTTTTTAGAAATCTTCTGAAAATCGTTTACAAACAGTAAATATTAACTAAATGATATTCAGAAACTGCTTAACATGCAGTTTTATATGAATTAAGTGATTGTCATTTTGAACACACCACAGCACAGCCCACAGTGCACCACAACGAAAAGTGAACCTCTGAATTTAACCCATCCATGTAGGAGCAATGGGCAACTGACATGGGGAGTAGTGCTTGGGGATGGTACCTTGCTCACAGGTACGTCAGTGGTACTTGTACCGGTCTGGGATTTGAACCGTGGACCTTCAGATCACAGGGTTTGTTTTTTTTTTGTATCCTTAAAATGCCACCTGACGATTCAAACCAATTATTTCAAGATAGACCAAAGTACGTTAAACTATTGGTAGAACAAGTATAAGCTGCTTCATCATTACAAGAACAGTTTTTGCATAAACAACTACATTTGTTATGTTTTTTCGATCTAGCTTTTGCTTTCATGCTCATACACAGGGCCTTGTGAAAATGCTAATTCCAGCTAGGACTGAGCATGTGTCTGATCCTTTTACATTTCATAGACCAAGCAAGTTGATGACCTGGTCCCTCATCATTGGTTTTCCTGTAGCTTTCCTGCAGCCTAACACTTACTAGCAGCTGTGTCCATGCGAATGTGTGTGCACTAGTCTACTGTCACTAGCAACACATCAGTGCTAAGTGCTTGAGCTGTTTGTGAACTTTTAACTATTATAGTGTTAAGCAAGTTCTGCAATTATTTGTGTATACTAGTGTGACAGGATTTATGAAACTCAAATTGTGTACCTTATACTGGACCAACTGGTATACTGGCCACAACTACTGGAAGCTGCCCAAGTCACAGCTGTGAACGGTAACAAAGCAACATCATTACTATAAAAAAAAAAAACCCTTCTGAGTGGTTCAACTGTCTAAAGGGCATCGGGGCAACACAGATTCAATCCCCAGTGATGCCACAGCCAACCTTATACAGCACGGGTGGCCTTGCTCTCTCTGGGTGGTTAGAATGACCACCCCTCTCCCTCATCACTCAGTACAATGCTAGCCAATATAGCCGGACTGGAAGTTAGTGTTCTCCTCCAAAAACAATGACACTGCATTACATACCATTCAATAAGATGTAGTGTCTGGCTTCTTTTGACCTAAAAGAAGCATGTGCTAGTTCTCACCATCCATATTTCATTGGTATAGTGTGATAAGAGAGGCTCTTAACTAGCACACAAAACGTGACAGGACGAAATAAGGAGAGACAGTTCAAGATAGGTAAAAATGCTGCAGGAAATATTCTATACAGCCCTCACCCAGCCAGACTGATGGCACTGTTGGGAAAGACTAATCACTACTAATCACTAAACAGAAAGTGCAGTTTAACGTTTACTCTTTCTAGTTCATCTAAGTGATGACCTACCTTCTCAAAACGCTCTGAGAGAAATCCACTTTATTCTCCATGACGTGACCACACCTCTTTTAACCCCCATCTGATCTCCACCCACTCCTTTCACCCAAGTCCCCCGACCCCCCCACCCCCACCCCCCACAGCAAACACATGCACATACACACCCACACAAAAGGACACTCACCACTGTGCACTGCACCTCCTCTGGCTCTGGCTTGATCTGTATGGATGGCATCTCCTCGGTGGGATCTGAGGTGGCAGTGTTGGATTTCTCAGGACTTGACGACTGGCACTGGAAAGCAGAACCAGAGAATAGTTAGGCCCACGCTAATCAGCGCAAAGAGGCATGCCATGAACCATCCTGAGGTGTTACAAAAATGCTAATCTTACAGGAGGCACAGCGAAGGACAGCACAGCTAAGAAATCAACATGAGAAAAGCCAGTGAGAAAACTTTCAGGCTAATCCTGAAGCTGAACGTAAAATGATGAGAGACATGTACATAGACGGACACTAGTTACCATGCATAGATGATACGATGGTAAGAGAGACCATGACGATGCTGATATCAAGTTGTACAAGAAAAAAAAGCAGAATATATAAATGAAATGGATGTAAACAGAATCATACCTTTTACAAACTATTTCAGTGAAATGCAGAAATCCTGGCTAGTATAAAATAGAGAACCAGCTGACCCTAGTCTAGGCCTTGAGAAGCAACTGGAGAAAGAACGACCGAGAAAGAATAAAAGAGAGTGCAACCGAAACAGGAGCAGGGAGGAGTAGTCAGCAATCCTGTGTATCCTCCCTCTCTCTCTACACAGCAGTCACACCCAGTTCTTTAAGGGCGAGGAAGGAGAGAAGGAGAGAGAGAGAGAGAAAGAGAGAGAGAGAGAGAGAGAGAGAGAGAGAGAGAGAGAGAGAGAGAGAGAGAGAGAGAGAGAGAGAGAGAGAGCACGCAATGTGGTAATGCTTAAGCATGGGGGTGGGTGCCAGAGGTCATGTGACCCAGCTGCAAACAGATTCCACACAGAGGTGTGGCTCCCAATCAGCTGGGGTGTGGCTGCACTCAATGTGCCCCTCCCCCTGGCTTCACAATCTCACATACACACAAACACACACAAACATAGACCCACACTCATTACTGATATTTATTAAAGAGTGATTAGAAGGCTGTGAAGGACTGACTGGCAAAATGAGCACTGTAAATGCATGATGAGGTTCTTGAGGGACTTTCTATGAGCTAAACTCTTCAAGCTTTGCTTGCAGAAAAGCAGGAGGTCCTGAGAGTGTGTATGTGTGTGTGTGTATATACGTGTCTGTGCTCTTTAAAGTTTAAGAGAAATAGAAGCCTCCATCTCTCCAGAGACCAACCTATTCCTGAGTGAGTGAGAGTATCTGTGATTGAAATAGCCAGTGTGTGTGTGTGTGTGTCTGTGTGGTAGAACTCCCCAGGGAGCTTGCACTGTGGGTAGTTTAAGGAATAAAAGAGGGTGGGGTGGGGTGTGACTCCAACCCCTCTACACCCCCCAGCAGGAAGTTACAGAGTTGGGGGAATGTAGGGGGGGTACTTTAGAGAATGGCCATGGAAAGGATTAGTGGGGATTGGGAGAGATAGGGAGGGAGAGAGAGAGAGAGAGAGAGAGAGAGAGAGAGAGAGAGAGGGAGGGAGGGAGGGAGGGAGAGAGAGAGAGAGAGAG
>JBBPDA010000025.1:4402267-4416951 GCA_037974385.1 Arnoldichthys spilopterus | reverse complement strand
GTCCGCTGCAGTCTGTTCCTGTCCTGCTTAGTGGCTGCTCCATACCAGACTGTGATGGAGGAGCACAGGACAGACTCAATGACTGCAGATGAAGATGGAAAAAAAACCTGAGGCAGTCCCGCAATCAGTATCAAAAGAGTCCTAATGAAGACTTTGTGACGAATGAAAACTACTGAAGACAGGTGGACAGCGTTTAATAAATGCTTTTACACATATTGTAGTTGTGACTTAGGTTGTCTCTGTGATATATACATATGTCTAACTAAGGTTGCCAAGGGTTACTGGTTTTGGACCAGAAAATGTTTTGTTGAACCTGAGAGGTTTTGAGCTCTATTGTCCTGTGCCCAGACGTAGATAAAACGGCGTTCTAGCCCTGTGGGTGTGCTTCTCTCTTAATGCTGCCGTTATCCAACTGAACACTTTTATGATGAGTTGGAATGTTGATTGCGAGCCAGGCCTTCTTGTCCGACATCAATACCTTACCTCATAAATGCTCTTTTGACTGAAAAGGCACAAATTCCTACAGAGACACTTCAAATTCTTGCTAAAAGCCTTCTCAGAAGAGTAGAGGCTGTTTTAGGTTGTTTGAGAGGCAAATCCATATTAATCCATTCCAAAGTTTTGGAATTAGATGTTCAACAAGCTCATATATGTGTGGTGGTCAGATGTCCAGTTAATTTAGGCCATATTGTGAAGCTGTACAGTGAGATAATGTGGTTCATCTGCTAGCAAGTTTAAAAATATTGCAGTTGTGTATAATGCTGACTGCATAATAAATATATATATTTATAACTTTATAATAATATAGTTCATCCCTACTTCTGTTTCTGAATCTGATTGCTCATACTATGCTGATAGAAGGTCATTATGAGGTCAGTGGTAATTGTATGTTTGGGTCTGGATTAGAGTCAGTGAGTGTAGGTGCTGCTGTGGGAACAGTGCTCCTGAGCTCAGATGCAGGGATAGAGGTGCCAGCAGAGAGAGTGGAGTAAAGAAGGTGAGAGAAGTGTGCCCATGGAGGTGTGAGGCCTGGTGCCATTCTTACACCTCCCCAAAATGAGAGCAGAAGTGTTGAGAGACACACTACAGCATTCCCACAAGCTTAGTATGGCTGCAACAGTTTCAGCTATGCAATGCATCAACAACAGTATATCAAAAACACATAAGCAAGTCTATCTAAAGTCGCAAGAAATAACTTGATGCAAGTGTGTGATGATGCGGACAGTGCCGTTTGTTAAATTGTTAAATGTTTCAGTGATGCTTTGTAGTTCCAAAGCTAATGTAGCTAACCTGTAATGGAACTTCCATAAGTTACATTAACCTTGAAACCACAATGCAAAACCTAAAAAGCCATAAAAAAAACTCTTCACCAGGCCTCACACTTCTGCTTTCATTTTGGGGAGGTGAAGGAATGACACCAGCCCTCACACCTCCATTAGCACACTTCTCTCACCTCCTCTACTGGCTCTGAGTTACACTCACTACGTGGAACTCAGTCTGAAATTCTGTTCCCAGCCTGGCACCTATACACTCTGACCTGGACTCAAAAACTGACCTATTACTGACCTATAAGCATTGCCCAAATATGTATTCACAGTAAAGATATTTAGATAAACCATGTAAGAAAAACATTTACACTAGATTGTCCTAGGTTGCTTGTTATCTTCCTGAAGAACATGGTCTCAATCCTAATTTAAATATGATATTTTGAGGAATATTATGATCTACAGGAGTATCAAATCAATCTTGAACCTGAACACAGGAGGAAGCTCTCTAGGAATAGGAAGTTAAGCTGAGAGCATTCTGATGTGTTTGAATTGTCTTTGGAGTCATTGATTTCAATGGGCAGAATCATTGCAAAAATCAGTGTATGGATGGAAAAGGTTTTGACAATCCTTCCTGAAAAAGAAAACTGAGATCCATGGTTTTTAAAACTGTTACTGCATGGGCTTTCAACCAAAACCCTTAAGTATCTGCTGGTTGCACTGTCAAAAATTTATTCTGAAGCCTTTCTTGTTGAGGACCAAGTAGAAGAGAATCTGAAGGGGTTATTTTACCTTAATTTGAATAAAGAAACAATGTTCAAAAAACTATAATCACTGTGCTTTTTACAAATAATATTAAATAAATAATATATTTAAAAAAAAAATACATACTTGCGTAATCCTAGTGGCTGGCTGTTCCTAAATAAATGCTTATACCACTTATACCTAGAACCAACTCTTCCAGGAGAGATGTACTTTCTCACAAAGTGTGGTTCCACACTGAATCAAACCTACCCAAGCTGAAATATTCAGCGATCTCAGAAGATCTTAATTAGATGCACCAGGAGAGTTACGGTTATGGTGAGAATTAAACTTTAGAGCAGCCCTCAGGGCCCCCACATGGTACATATTGATGGAGCAAAAAGACATTTGTAAATTAGATGTGAGTGTTAAGAACCTTTAAAAAACCTCCATACAATCTACAGATGCCTTTATTACCTTTCCCTATCTGTTGTGTGACCTCAGGGTCATAGGTTCCTCCATGCAGTGACCCTGCTGATCTAATTCCTCTTCACCAGGTCCACACTTGTGCTCTCATTTTGGGGAGGTGTAGGAATGACACCAGCCTTCGCACCTCCCTCAGCACACTTCTCTCACCTCTTCTAATGCTCTAGTTCTTCCACTGGCACCAAGCTACACAGAGTGTAAGATGCTCAGTCTGCAGTTCTGTTCCCAGCCTGGCACCTACACACTTTGACCTGCACTCAAACACTGACCTCATACTGACCTGTACATACTCTTATAGTTACTCATCTGACATACACAAAGATGTGTATGGAAAAGGTGCTTCTATGCCAATTTATTTTCTCATTTTTCTCCAGCCTCTGGAAACTCATAATGTAATACTTTCCTTGCACAACAGTAATTCCAAAATGAGAGCACAACTTTTAATGAAACTTTTCAAGCTTTTTGCAGGATAATCAATTGCCTAAATATGTTCAGAAGACTTGTATTTGCCATGTGATCAGAGGGCCTAATGAATAGCTGTAAATGCTGAATATAGCTTACGCTGAAACATTTTTATTTTTTATTTGTTTGTTTGTTCATTTGCATTGAAAGATGCTTGTTTTACTTCTATATATCAGAACTGCTAAAGTATCATCCTTCAAGTTAAATAGAACTTGTCCATGTGTCAGGTTGCTTCATTCCCAGTCTACTGACCTCAAGGTCACAGGTTACAGGGTCTGTTTTGTGCGGTGACCCTGCTGATCTCATTCCTCTGCACCATTCCTCACACTTCTGCTCTCATTTTGGGAAGGTGTAGGAATGACACCAGCCCTCACACCTCCATCAGCACACTTCTCTCACCTCCTCTACTGCTCTAATCTCCCTGTTGGCACCCAGTTGAACATAAGCAGAGTCTGAAGAACTGTTCCCACTACAGCACCTACATGCTCTGACCTGGATACATATACTGACCTCATGCTGAACTGCATATTTATGGGCTTGTCGAAAGATTCCATGGTCTAATACAGGATAAAGGGGCCAGGAAGTTCTATTACTTAACAAAATGCTCGCTTAGCAGGCATTTTCTGTGCATTAAGGAGCATAATGCATGCTCAGCACAGTGTTCCAGCAATGAAAACGTCTTCTCATCTGAAATACAGGACAGAAATACAGTTTTAGACAGTAAGACAGGACATTCAAAATGAAGTTGAAATGTAAGGCCTTTTAAGGAAATTTCAACTTAAACACAAAACAATGGCTCTTAGAATTTACATCCTGTGGATTATTTGTTTCTTCCTCATCTTAATGAATACATAACCTACATATTAATTTCAGAGTAGCTACTGAATAAATTATGACCTTTAATTATATATTTTAGGTTTAGGATTAAGATTTTACGATTATTCTAGACCTATTGGCACATGACTTGTGACTACTAGAGATGCACAGTCTGAATCAGCCAACCCTGGAATCCACAGGTTTTTGCTCAAAGCACAGTCAGCAATTGTCCAGTCTGTGTTTCAGTTTTATGAGGTAATTAATGTGAGGCAGGTGAGGACGCTAGCGCTGTATTTGAATGCTGCTGGTACATCTGTATCAAAAAGCCACACCTCCCCCCATTTGGGTGGGGTGAGTCAGTAAACTTTCCCCCTCCCACAACTAAGGTTGGCACTTAGAGCCCAAACCACCCCAGGGCAAGGTGTGCAGCCTTACTCCTCCTGCTCCTCATATGTGTTCATTGCCGGTGTTTATGATGGGTTAAATGCAGAGAACAAATTCACCACTCACTGTTTACAGGGTGTGTGTGTGTGTGTATGTGTGTGTGTGTGTGTGTGTGTGTGTTTGTGTGTATGCCATTACAGTCTTTCATAAATTTCCTAACTTCCACGGCTTTCCTGTTGCAGAGTAATTACACATGACCCATTGTGCTAAATAGTCAGTGACTAAACTTTCCATTAATCTTAATTTTTTCAAATAAGTACCGTAAGTAACTGTAAAATGTCAGTTTGACTGGTTAAAGTCCAAGTTTTGTGAATGTGCTCATGTGTTTTATGTGTTTATTTAGTCCACAGAGGATTACCTACAGGGTTATAAAAGCTAATAAAAATCATCTAAAAAATAACTAATTGACCAATATGGCTTTAAAGAATCAGTATCGGCCATATAAACTGATAACTGTTGTGCCCCTACTGGTTATGAATTATTCAAACCTTGCATTTGCTTCATTCATAGGATGCCATTAAAAGCAGCTCTTAAGTTTCTTGCCATTACAATACTGCAAATCATGAAAGTGTTAAAGTAATAATGTTTAATGTGATGTGATCACCAGCAGCCAGTTTGGGGCCTTTCTGACCAAGGATAACCTCCAACAATGCTCTGACAAAAATTCTTTACCAAAGTCTTGGAATCTGAGCACTGCTGCAGTGTGAACATAAACAATATTGCCCAATCTGCTACAGATTGGCCAAAATGTTACTGACACCATCTCATACAATGTGACATTAAACTTTTGCTATAGGGCTTGGGAATGTGATGCAATGCACAGTGTCTTATGAGCGCTCCAGAATTTTGACAGGGTTAGTCAGCCTAAGATGGTTCAGGATAGTTGAATAAACCTTTCATTCCTTTCTGCCCATGGGCTCTTTAACTACATCAGTAGACCTGACTAGCATGTGAAATCACATGGCTTACCAGACCAGACAAAATCAAGGGAAGAGATAAGAAAGGAGGTTCCAGTCAACTATGCAGACACAGCATTTTTAAATAGCACACAGGAAGCATCTTAGTCAGAGTGCCGATAAACATCAAGATCAAGCTTATTTCATACCTTAATCAGATATATTTAATGGAAGCTAAATCAGCTGAGGAGCTAAAAAAAACCCTTCACAAACTTGTTGTTCACTTCGCAAACATTTTTGCTGAACTAAAATGTTGGCTTAAAAGTTACATACAGTGAAATATACACCAGGGACTGATGTAAACATGCCATCAGCTAAGTTAGATAAGTAAAGTGACTTATTTGTCATTGTGAACACACTCACAATCATACGAATAGTGCACAAAAATGAAATGACACCCCTGCATTTAATCCATCAGACATGCACACATGGAGAAGCAGGAAGCTATGTGAAGCACCCAGGAAGCAGCATAGCAGGATGGTACCCTGCTCAAGGGTACCTCAGTGGTACCTGGGTCAGAACTTGAACCTGGGGCCTTCTGTTCAAGGTCCTAACCACTTGCCCACCACTACTCTATAAGCCAGTACCTGCATTAAATACACCAAAACCTGCATGAAATAGGCCAATACCCGAGCGAGTGATGTGAATTTAAAGCCCTATATGATCTACAATGGATTGTTATGGGGTTTAATGTGGTAAGTGTGATTAGCAAACCACCTAGCCAGGCTAGCAGTGTTAGCTAAAAAACCACATACAGTGACATATACACTAAAAAAAAAGTGACATATACACTAGTAACTGAGGTACATATGCCAGTGACTAAGCTAAATAACCCAGTAACTGAGTAAAATGCACCAGTATCTTGGTGAAATATGCCAGTACCTGAGTGAATGTTTTGAAAGTCAGAATCTTGGTGAAAAGTGTATAAGTGGGTTTTAAAGGAGCAATTTCTTTTAAAGTACAGATGGTGAATGAGGCTAATATAGCTAATGCTATATTACATTACAGGTAGCCCTGTAAATTTCATTAAAGATCTCGCCAAGGGCCCTGGAATAGCCAGAAATGCCACTTTTGGACTCCCAAGCCCTATTATCATATGGATGACAGTGGGCATTAGTCTCCTTCTGGTGATCTCAGCGTAACAGTGTCCAGTGCTTCTCTGTGCAGCAACCCTGACAATCTCATTCCTCTTTTCTAGTCCTCACACTTCTGGTCTCGTTTTAAGAGGTGTAGGAATGACACTAGCCCTTGCACCTTCTCGACTGCTTTAGTCTCTCTACTTGCACCTAGTTACACACACAGTACATGAAACAGAGTCTTCAGTTCTGTTCCCAGTCTGGCACCTACACACTGTGGCACAGACAGTAACACTGACCTCATACTGACCTATATAATTACTGATGAGAAAAAAAGCAATAATTTTTAATGGTGGATAATTTATTTAACAAATGCTTTAAAACATTAGTAAGACATCACTGAGATCTTGTTTTTTTTCATATGACCATACAGACTCCTTAGTGCTTGTAGTTCAGGACTCTGACAGGAGGTCAGGTGATGTCAGGTTACCTTTAAAAAGCTAGAAGCCTGGAAACACTGAAGAATGCCTAAGCTAAAACTTGTCATTTTGTACATCATGTGTTTATTTTGCAGAGAATGCAGGTTTTACATTTATATATCAGGACTGGGGTGGTACCATCCTCCTCCTTTAAAGCATGTCCATCTGTATCGTGAAAGGTCCTTGGACTATAATTGAGATTCAAACCTGGTATTGATTTATGGTATTTCATCCACAGCTTGCTTTATTCCTAGTCTGCTGACTTCACAGTCATGGGTCTGAGTGTCTGCTCCATACAGTGACTCTGTTGATCTCATTCCTCTTCATCTGGCCTCACACTTCTGCTCTCATTTTGTGGAGGTGTAGGGATGACACCAACCCTCACACCTCCATCAGCACACTTCTCTCACCTCCTCTACTTCTCTAGTCTTTCTACTGGCACCCAGTTACACCTAACCAGAGCCTGCAGAACTGTTCCCACCACAGCACCTACATGTTGTGACCTGAACACACAAACTGACCTCATACTGACCTGAACACCCATTTTACATCTGATATGCAATTGTGTATAAAGATACACAAAATATATCCACATAACCATTTATTTCCAGTTCAACTGCTTTTTCCCCACAAAACACCATCTCTTTGATTGCTGCCACACCCATTTTCAGAGGTGTATGAAGCATCCTAGACTACTCTTTCAAACCACTGACCATATTTACTCAATAAATGTGTCAAAATTCTTGGTGGAAGAAAATCATTTTACTCTAAAGGTTCTAAACACTTGGTCAGTCAGATGCATGTCTGCCTGATATGTCATAGCATGGCAAGGGAAAACTGCGTAAATTTTGATTTATTATTTATTTATTTGCAGTCATAAAGCAGTCATTTTATCATCATGCTTTTTCGTGGACAAAATTAACTGCTGAGACTGCTGAACCAGAATAATAACACTAGAGTCTTCAATCTATACTCAGACACACCTCATCGGAGCTCAGTCACAATGTCTAGTGTCTTCTCCATGCAGTGTGCATGCTGATCTCAGTCTTCACTTGTAGAGGTGTTGGAATGACACCAGCCCTCACACCTCTATAGACACACATCTTTCACCTTCTCTGATGCCCAGTGTATGCAACAGTCTACAGTACTGTTCCCACAATGGCACCTACTTTGACTTGGACGCATGCATTGCCCTCTTCATGGCCTCACATAAAACATAGATTCTATCTGATGATATTCTTTCACAGAGTCACTTTAGTAAGAACATCTTATATAAGAGTAAATTCACATCCCAATAACTTCCAAACTGGACAACTTAATGACTTAAGAGTTCATACATTCCTATTGTGGTGTCTTCACAGCATAATTCCTTACTGTTGTTCGGCACATATCACCAAAGTGATGCGACAACAGCCAAAGTTTTATTAAATAATTACACATTTTCACCCAATAATTCCAAAATTTGTGTATGCATGGACCTCTTTGGCACAGCTTTTTCCTCATGTTCCTCATTTCATATTCAACTGGACTGTTTTAAAAAGCATTTATCTGGTCTTTTCTTGAGAGGCCACTTGACCTGCCTCTGTACTATAGCCGCAAACACTTTCAGACATCAGCCACTGTAGTGATTGTAGTATAACTGAACATGTAGAAAGCATGCTGGACAAAATCAGCTGACTGCAAAGCTGTATCCTCACACTCTAGTACTTGGAGAAAACATTCAGTGTGAGTTGAATTGTAATAGTGATTTATCTTAATTGCATTTACCTGACTGGTGTTCCCACATCTCTAATGAGTTTAATAGTAAGAAGGGGTACCTACACATTGTCTGGAAGCCCCAGCCACTCCCATTGCTCTTCACACTTCTCTCCTTATCTGCAGAGGTGTTGAGGTGACACCAGCCCTCACACTCCCCCACACACTCTCTCTTTACTGGCACCTAGTCCAGGTCACGGCGAGTACCAGAGCCAGGCCGACCATTCCCACATCAGCACCTACACACCCTGCTTCTGACCCCTGCCCTCCAGAGTAACCACAGTCTCATAAATGTACTTTGTGTTTGACAAAAACATGCTTTGTGTGCACTGCAGCCAATGACCACCAGAGTTATAAACTAATCATAATCCACTTGAGGTTTAAAAGATATTTCCCAGAATACATACAATGTTGATTATTCAGCTTAACCCCTTTTGAACCCTAGGCAAATACACATGATATTATTATTTTTCATATTTTGTTTTATTCAGTATGTCCTATAACTGGTTAAACTAATATGTAAGTTATTACATCAGTACTCTCACATACATTAGAGTAAAGTGAAATGTTTTATAGATGATTCAAAATGCATATTAAAAATGAAAATATGTTATGGGCTGCAGAAGCCAGCTTCACAGCCCAGTGCTTGAAACCTTAAAACACCTATAGCTGATGCTTGAGCATGGTGACCTTGGCCGCTGCAGAGTGTCCCAGTCTATACAAGCTATATTTGTGCTTGAAAATATGATTTGTAAATATTTGTTGGTTTTCAAGTGCAAATTTTAGATGTGTTTGAATCATTACATCTATGACTCACTTGCAAAGACCATCACAGCTGTGATGATTTTAGATAACACATAATTTTAGGTGTTTTTATACAGCAATTCAACAAATAAATTAAAGCAAAGAAGCCCCAATCTCTGTATTAAGTATGCTTTAGTGATTCCTTCCACCAAAAAAGTTACATTTTGCATTACAGATAGAGCCACGAAACTGTGTCAATGTAAAGTTCAACTTACCCTTCGGCGATTGCTTACCAGATTTAATGTGGTTTTGTTCTAGTCAGTCTTTAAAGCATTTAGATGCCACCTTGTTTATTGATTCATATTCTGTTTCTGATTAACTCATTAAATAAAATATCAAATTAGTTGTTCTCCCATCATGGCTGCTTTTTTGGTCAGTGACAAATTGGGAATCTGATGTAGACTTGCTGTTACACTATCACACTGTAATGGTTAGCTGCACTGTAAAGACAATAGGTTTCTAGTCACCAGTGGTCAGCGGAATGAAAAGCCATACATCAAATACGGGAGTTCAGACATAACAAGCTCAGCTAAGAAGTACAGACTCTTGATGATGGGAGTATGCCAGACGTTCAATCTACTTTCGAAACAGCAGTGTTCTTGCTGACATCATAGCTCAGCTTGGCTGAGACTCAAGACCCTGCATTTTTTATCTGTATCTTCACATTAATTAATAATTACAATAACATAATATATAGAATAATACACTAAATTGCCAGTGTGTGTTTTCTTTTTTTTAAATCTATTATTTTAAATATTAATTCTGATAATAAATTCAGTATATGTCTGTAAAAGGATCAATGGCAGGAAATAATTGTAGGAGTTTGTTAAGTTGGAAGTAGTATGTGCTTTCTCATGCCACAAGATGCCACATCTCCTACATTTTTTTTTTAAATGCTTTCTGCCAAACACACAAGTCACCTCCTGATGTATCATTGTTAAAGCCCATGAATCAAGGATACTTCCAGATATTCCATGAGAATGACAGTACAGAAATGAGCCCACTGAGAAATGTTGTTTTGAACAAGAAAAACTGATAGTAGAATGCTTCTCAATCAATCAGATGAGGTCTTAATTATAATATAACCACAAATCAGAAAAAGTTGGGACAGTATGGAAAACACAAATAAAAAAAAGAAAGTAGTGATTACATTTTCTTTGACTTGTATTTCATTGCAGACAATATGAACACAAAATATTAATAAATGCAATATGCATTCTTTTTGCAACACATTCTAAAAAAAGCTGGGACAGTAAAGCATTTACCACTTTGTAATGTTGCCATTCCTTTTCACAACACTTAGACATTTAGTGACTGAAGACACCATGTGATGAAATGTTTCAGATGTAATTTTGTCCCATTCTTCCTGCAAACAAGTCTTAAGGTGGGCAACAGTAGAGGGTCTTTGTTGTCGCATTTTGCGCTTCAAATGCACCACACATTCTCTATTGGAGACAGGTCGGGACTGCAGGCAGGCCAGTCAAGTACCCGTACCCTCTAAATTGCTCCTGTCCCAACTTTTTTTGGAATGTTTTGCAGGTCTGAATGTATGATGTATTTTTACAAATGAAATGAAGTTGACAAAACAAAACATGACATATTTTGTGTTCATATTGTCTGCAATGAAATACAAGTCAAAGCAAATTTATAAATCACTATTTTCTTTTTTTATTTGTGTTTTCCATACCAGCCCAACTTTTTCTGATTTGGGGTTGTACTTTGTGAAGTAAAAGTGCCTATTTGTCACTGTAAACACACTCAAGCACCACATCAAAATGTGACCTCTGGATTTAACCCATCACATGTGAACACATGAAGCAGCAAACAGCTATCAATAGCACCTAGGGAGCAGTGCAACAGGATGGTACCTTGCTCAAGGATACCTTAGTAGTGCCTCAGCTGGGCAAGGTCCTAACCACTAGGCCACCACTGGCCTATACAGTGGTGCTTGAAGTTTGTGAACCTTTAAAAATTTTTATATTTTTAAAAAATGATCTACACATCATGTTAAACAAATCTTAAAAGTAGATAAAGAAAACCCAGTTATACAAAATGAAACAATAATTATTATATTATTGTATTTTGAAAACTAAATTAAAGTCTGGTGTTCAATCAATGGGATGTCAATCAGGGGAGATGTTTGAGGTGTCTGAGGACCTCAGAAAAAGAGTTCTTGATGCCCATAAAGCTGAAAAGGTTACAAGGTCATCTCTAAAATGTTTGGACTGATCAACAGTCAAACAGATTGTGTACAAGTGGAGGAAATTCAAGACTATTGTTACCCTACCCTGAAGTGGAAGACTATCAAAGATGACTGCAACTGTAAGGCGTGTAATACTCTGAGAGGATACAAAGGAACCAAGGGTAATTTGTAAGCCTTCTCACATTGGCGAATGTTGAAGAAAAACACTGCATTCCAGCATAAGAACCTTTTCCCATCTGTGAAACATGGTGGTGGGAGTGTTATAGTTTGGGCCTGCTTTGCTGCATTTGGGTCTGGGTGGCTTGCCATCATTAATGGAACAATGAATTTTGAACTATACCTGAGAATGTAAAGGAAAATGTAAAGATCTGTTTGTGAACTGAATCTCAAGAGATATTGGGTCATGCAGCAAGACAACAAATCTAAACACACAAGTCATTCTACTAAAGCATAACCAGAATAAAATAAATGTTCTGGAAGGGCTGATTTAAAGTCCTGACCTTAATCCAACTGAACTGTTGTGGAAAGTCCTAAAGTGAGTAGTTTATGGGAGGAAACCCACCAACATCCAAGAGATGAAGCTGTTCAGTATGGAGGAATGGGCTAAAAATCCTAGTTGATGTGCAGGAATTTTAATATGTTGCCACAAATTTTTAGTTGCAGTTATTGCTGCACAAGGAGGTCACACCAAATACAGAGAGCATGATTCACTTACGTTTACCACATGAAGATATGTTATTGGATCATTTTTTTTTTCATCTAATTTTAGGATCTGTTTGAAAATAAAATGATGTTTAGGTCACATTCAAAGATATGGACAATTTTAAAGGAATCATAAACTTTTAAGCATGGGGGTGTACTGGGAACACACATTTGCCATCCAGCTAGCAACTATGCAGTTCATATTAAAAATTGCTCCCTCCCGAATCAACAAATATGTCACTCCTCCATGGCTACAGTCTTGTAATCATTTGTGTGTGTGTGTGTGTGAGTGTCTGTGTGAAAGAGAGAGAGAGAGAGAGAGAGAGAGAGAGAGAGAGAGAGAGAGAGAGAGAGAGAGAGAGAGAGAAAGGGTGGTGGGGAGATAAGGCTGTTTGTTTTCTCTTTCCGCACCAGCACATATTTCCCTCTTCCCTCTCCTGGAATTGGACGAAAGGGGGTCAGAATGTGGCCAATTTTAAAAAGTGCTGCCGCCAGCATTTTTTTCTGAGCAAAATGCTTTCTAATGTTAAAAATGTTTCAACTTTTGGGCCTTGTGAGATTTAACTGATTATTTATATCGGCCAACCCACCAGGTCCCAACATGGGGTAGAGTAAGCTTGTGAAAAATTGCCATTGTTAGTTTGCAAAAGCACTTTCCCTCACTTTTGATTTTTTCTTAATTTGAAGTTTATTATTATTATTATTGTTGTTGTTGTTGTTGTTACTATTATTATTATTGTTGTTGTTGTTGTTATTATTATTATTATTATTATTTGAAATATGCATTATGTGTAGTCCTGTCCTGTCTGGACAAGTGTAGTCTTGTGTTGTTTTTGTATTGCACCATAGAGTTGGAGAAAGGTTGGTTCGTTTAACTGTGTACTGTGTATATAGTTGAAATGCCAAACACCTACTTGACTTGATTTGACTTGAATATGCTGGGTCTACACTGGAAAAAGAAATGTGAGGAAATTAAATGAATATACTGTAAAATAACAACTGCTTCTTCTGGACCCACAGTTTATGGACACCAGAAATGCCAAAAAATCTGAAAATATAAGAGTATGTACAGGTCAGTATGAGGTCAGTGTTCGTGTCTGTGTCACAGTGTGTGGGTGCCAGGCTGGGAACGCAACTGCAGACCGAGCTTAGATTGGAGCCAGTAGAGGGACTAGAGCAGTAGAGGAGGTGAGAGAAGTGTGCTGAGGGAGGTGTGAGGGCTGATGTGATTCCTACACCTTCCCAAAATGAGAGCAGAAGTGTGAGGCCTGAGCCACTGCACACAGCAGAACTAGACACAGTGACCCAGGACTGGGGTCAGACTGACCCATCAAACAACTTGTGGTGTTGACTTATATGTTATGGTATAACTAGTCTTAAACTGAGCCACAAATGATTGTGTTATAATTGTGTTATAATGTAAATTACTATGTGACTGTCTCAACATGTTTACCACCTCCCTACAGACACGTTTTAGCAAATTAACTATCGTCTGTCTTCATAGGCTGGCCTGCCTCTGTTCCCACTGTATATGCTTCAATCCACTAAACTGCTCTTAACTGAATCAACATTTAGCAGATAAAGTGATAATGGACCAATGTGAGATAATTAGGAAAGTGCATTTGTCCAGTCTACAACAATCTGGGCCTAATTCGATAAAATCCCAATACAATCATCCTAAACGTGTCAAATGAATTATAAAGTAGTGGAAAATAGGAATTCCCAACTGTGAGGTCTAACTTTAGCCAAATAAGGGGAAACGTTCACTGGTTTTATCCTTACTGATCACGTTCAGTGACAGTCCCAGAGTTCTGGATAAATTGCAAATAGTCTGCAAATCTTTTCTGTGAGGGTCTGGGTGACTGTTGGTGGTGTTGGGTTTCACACTTTTACCCAGTCTAGTTCTATCAATATGTCAGCAGGTTTTGTACAGTAACTTCTTCTTATCATGATAACATTCCCAAGACGGGACATAATCCCTGGTCTTTTGAGAAAAATATCATAGGAATTTCCTCTTAAGCATTGATAAGTTCCACAAACAACACATTTGAAGAGCATAATTCTGTGATCCAATTCATCATGAAGACTCTCTCTTGGATTGAGGGAAAGGTTATGTGCTGGCCACAGCATTGCTGGAATATCACACAGCCCAGTGTGTCAGAGTGTGTGACGTTTCTTGTTATGTGGCGTAGTACAAGTAGTTATGTGGAAGAAAGAAAGAAAGAAAGAAAGATATATATAGAGAAAATATAGAGAGAAAGAGAGAGAAAGAGGATCTAAGGAGTTAAGGCTAGTGTGCATAAGAATGAAAGGGAGAGGAGAGAGAAAGAGGGAGATAGAGGGAGAGGGGGGAGAAAAATATAGAGAGAGAAATAGAGAGAGAAAGTGAGAGAGAGAGAAAGAGAAAGAACGAGAAAGAAAGAGAGAGAGAGAGAGAGAGAGAGAGAGACAGACAGAGAGAGAGAGAGAGAGAGAGAGAGAGAGAGAGAGAGAGA
>JBBPDA010000025.1:4379778-4396311 GCA_037974385.1 Arnoldichthys spilopterus | reverse complement strand
TTTCTACTACATTTAGTGGGTAAAGCTTAGACTGCCACAACAAAATAATTCCCACTACAGGTGACACACAAAAATGTCACAGATACGTGCAACACTGACCCAATAAATACGATGAAGAGGGCAAGAAGATGGGCGGAAGTAGGGAAATGTAGTCTTTTAGCGTTAGGTGTGGCATGGGAAGAGATCCGCCAATATCTCCGCAAGAGTAAACTCCACTCAGTGTTGTGCACTAGATCTAGGCTGTTAACAGAACAGCATGAACGCATTGGAAGAACGACCCAGCTGATTCCTGAAAAAGCGTAAAAGTACCTCATGCTTGCCTGTGCGGGGACTACAATACCCAGAATATATATTTATTTTTCATTCCAAAGGCATGACTTTGCGCGGCCAAAATAATCAGAAGCAATTCCATTGGTCACTCAGGGGACGCCCCCGACTCCCATTGGTTACTCCACCTGTCTGTCAGAGCCGCTCTGTGACTCATGTGGATGCTCCCTTGGTGGAAACAGGGACGAAATGGATCACAAGTCGTAACGGCGCAGGAAGGTAGGGCTTTTTTATTTCCTTCGTATGTGCAACCGTTTAAGTAAAAAATGAGGTCTTCACATGCCGCATTCTTGATGTTTTCCGCTGATAACTATATATTAAAGCACCCGCGCCCATGCCGCCCATATGAATGTATAATGTATAGCGCTCAGCCTGGAAGGAGTTTCTGAGTCCGCACCTTCAGGCTGATGCGTTTCTTCATGAATGTTTCATTAGCTTTGGCAGCGGGATTGCTTTTAGGATGTGTGTGTGAGACGTAGCCAGTAGCTCGTCTTTTTGAACAGCCTTCCTTTGACACACGGATTGAAATGTAGACCCGTTTAAAGTGGTGAATTACAGCCCGTTCTCGCCCTTATTTCTTATGCAGCGCAACCTTCAGACCCTAGGCGAGAGGCTACAACACAGGTGTGTTTTGGTCTCCGTTTTAATGCCGTGTAGTAGGCGCTGCCGGTGAATGTGTTGTATCTCTCGCCCTGATGCAGCGGAGTGATACAAATTTAGCTCCCGAACGCTAACGGCACGTCTACCCCGCTCCGTTTCCATAGAAACCTCCTCCCCCGCCCTCCTCTTTATGCATATTCATATGTGTGAGAGAAAGAGACAGAGAGAGAGAGAGAGAGAGAGAGACAGATAAGGAGAGATATATAGAAAGACAGACAGGCAGACAAAGAGAGAGAGAGAGAGAGACTTGTAAAACATGGACTCTCCCAGATAACAGAATACATCCAAACTTTGGGCTTTTCCGAAGACATTTTGCTGTGTTATTGGCTAATGTTGCAGAACCGCCTGCGATTAAACATTGGGCTGTGTGTGTTTGTGTGTGTGTTTCTTCCTGTGTTCCTGTAGCTGATTATCCGATTGCCCCCCTCCCCACACACACCTGTTATTGAGGGGCGGTTATGTGAGACGTGAAATGACCTAATTATTGTTAGACTGGAACAGGTAGAGCAGTGCAATGTAGGAATTTGTCACTCCTTACTCTTTGATTGTGTTTTCCTCGCCAGTACGGAGAACGCTGCAGTGAGTCTCCCCCACAGGTAGCATGGCAGCAGGTGAGCGTCTAGATGCAGCCCATGTCACACGCACACTCTCACACACCGTCCATTTCAGTCTCTCCATCTTTTCACTTCATTCACAAGTCACACTGTAAAAGTAGGTCATACACTCATCACCCATAACATTAACACCACCTGCCTAATACTGAGTAGGTCCCTCATGCTGCTGAAACAGCCCTGACTGTGCTGCACTGTGTGTTCTGACCTCTTTCTATCAGAGTCGTCTGATAGAGTAGCTCTTCTGTGGGATCGATAAAGATGGGCTAGCCTTCATTTCCTACATGCATCAGTGAGACTTGGGTGCCCGTGACCCTCTCGCCGATTCACCAGTTGTCCTTTCTTGAATCACTTTTGGTAGGTAATAACTACTGCTGGAACACTCCACAAGAGCTGTCGTTTTGGCGATGCTCTGACTCAGCTGTCTAGCCATCACATTAATTCCTGCTTCCAGCACACCAGCTTCACTTGCTGTCTAATATAACCCAACCCCCTGACAGATGCCATTGTAATGAAATAACTAGAAAATCACTGTTATTCACTTTACCTGTCAGTGGTGTTAATGTTTTGGCTGATCAATGTGTGTGTGCGTTGAGAAACTCTTACCGCAGTACAGTGTTTTTTGGGGGGTTTCAGGATGTGGGTAATCTCATGAATCTCATGCCCCCCTGTGCCATAGGCTAGGATGGGAAACAGGAAGATCAAAAGCTGTAAAAATGTTATGTCATGTGTTCTGAATGATAAGCAGAGCAGTAGATCATTCCATAAAGACCAAGAAATCTCATTAACACAGATTGAAATGATCAAAATAAACAAATCAAATGTTATATGTTTGAGTCGTGATGATCATATCTGAGGCATATAGTTTATCAAGTAATTATTGTAAATGGATAATTACAGTATAATATATATAATTTAATATGTTCTTGGTGTTACCAAAGAAGTTAAATGCTAAATAAAGCACCTTCAAATACTTTCTGCTGTCTGACAAATAGTGTAGTATAAACCATTTAACCTAGAACAGCAGTCATTAGTGATGGGGGATTCTTTACTATACAGCAATGTATGTGCCCTATATATTACCTAACTACCTGTGTGCAATAAGAATCTAACCCTAACCCAAACCTCAGTAAAGAATAAAAGAGTGAATTCTCACATATACAGATCCCTTTTCAAAGTAAGGGTTCTTTTTTTTTGGTTCAGTAAGCTAGCACAAAGTCACAGACACACACAGAGGCAATGACACAGCACTGTCTCAAGCGCCCACAGATTCTGAACGATTGCATCTGCTTGTCTCTTGTTGTGACATCACCTTTGGTCTCTATCTCGCCCCTCTTTCTCTCTCTCTCTGCCTGTCTCTCTCCATCTCTCTCTCTCTACCTCTCATTCTTCTTCTCTCTCTCTCTCTCTCTCTCTCTCTCTCTCTGTCTCTTTCTCTCTCTATGTCTCTCTCTCTCTCTCTCTCTCTCTCTCTCTCCCTCTCTCTCTCTGTTTATTTCTTTGATCCTACTTTGATTTTCTTTAATTCTTGTCTCCTTATTATTTCTTGTACAGCATTCCTAGATGATAAGGATGCACATTCTCTCCTCAAGCGTTTTCCACGTGCTAATGGCTTCCTGGAGGAGTTTCGGCAGGGCAACCTCGAGAGGGAGTGTGTGGAAGAGAGCTGTAGTTTTGAGGAGGCCAACGAGGTGTTTGAGAACAAGGAGAAAACAGTAAGCATTTTCATTTTTAAAACAAAAACTCTATGTTGAGCCAGGAATCTACAGGCGTTTTTCTATTTTTTATGTGTAATAGATAAATAAGTAAATTCAGAAATTCAAAACATTAAATTGAAATATGAAACTCAAATATGTTTGCATTAATTGCTGTTGCAGTAATTTAATTTAATTAAATAGTTATTAAACAAACCCCATTTCTGTGCAGTTAAAGCAAGAATCTGTGCTATGTTAAATCACACAAACCTTTATTAAACTGACAAAAGTACAAAAATGATTTTTAATAACTTTACTGACCGACTTCTTTGTATTTTGTAAATATACATACATTTAGAATTTGGCTACAAAACACTCAACAGAAGTTGGAACAGAAGCATGTTACCATTGTGTTACTCACCTTTCCTTTTAATAGCACTTTTTATTTTTTGGAGCTGAGAAAACTAAATGGAATAGTTTATCAAGTGGATGTTTTGTCCATTCTTGCTTAATACGAGACTTCAGCTGCTCAACAGTCCAGTATAGCTTGCCATTGTCTAATTCTGTTCTCATGATGTGCCATACATTTTCAATAGGCGACAGATCTAAACTGGCAGCAGGTCAGTCAAGCACATACACTCTTTTTCTATGAAGCTACACTGTTGTAGCCTGTGCAGAATGTGTTCTGGCATTGTCCTGCTGAAATAAGCATGGTAGTCCTAGGAAGAGACGTGCCTTGATGACAACATATGCCTTTTTAAAATCTTTATATACGCCACAGAGTCAATGGTACCTTTACTTACATGCAACTCACCCAAGTCGTGGGCACTGATGCCCCCATACGATCACAGATGCTGCTGAAAAAAATGAAACGTGGACTCAACTTAACATAGCACTGCTCCACAGTCTTTTGGTTTATCTGAGATGAGCTTGTGTCCAGAGTTGACATATGACTGTCTCCTCATTTAATACAGCTTAAACTTGCATTTCTTGAAGAACTGACGGACTGTGTTAATTCACAACTCTTATACTGCTTGTCACAGTAGCATGGCGGTTTCTTAAGCAGTGCCGCTAGAGGGCTCAAAGATCATGCCCAACAGCGGTTTCCGACCTTGCCCTTTACACACAGTGATGTCTTAAAATTCTTCAAATCCTTTTACAGTATTATGTACCCTAGAAGTTGAAAGACCTAAATTCTCTGCAATCTTGCATTGAGAAATGTTTCTTTCGGCACAAAGAAGTGAATGACAATCCATTCTTGCTTGCAACAGCTGAGGTTTGGATGGTTGCTACTTATTTACAGAATCATGATGCCTTACCTGCTACTAATTAGCCTGATTAATGTTGAGGGCTCCAAAGCGGTGTTATACAAATATCTTTTTTTTTTTAACTCTGTGCCAACTTTTGTTGAGTGTGTTGCAGCCACCAAAATCTAAATTTGTGTATATATACAAAATACAGTCAGGTTGGTCAGGAAAACTACTGAAAAACATCTTTTGTTCGTACAGTTGTCAGTTAAAAAAAGGTTCATGTGAATTAACATATCAGAGAATTTTGTTTTTGTTGCATTCGGAAAACCTTTCGTGAAATTAAGTTTGTATTAATTAAATAAAGCTTATACAGAAATTGATTTCTAGAACCCTTAAACTCTAGACCATACATGTGGGCCAACATATTAATACCTCACTCTTATGGTTACATAACTTACACATACTAGTTTTATAGTTGTTAGTAAAGAATCAGTAATAGCTATACCTATATATATTTTTTTTCAATTCAGTTCTATTTCTATAGCTCTTTTTACAAAAGAGAATGTCACAGCTAACCAATTAGCCTGTTTACAGTACATTCCACCTCAGTGC
This sequence comes from Arnoldichthys spilopterus, assembly GCA_037974385.1. Classification (NCBI taxonomy): domain Eukaryota; kingdom Metazoa; phylum Chordata; class Actinopteri; order Characiformes; family Lepidarchidae; genus Arnoldichthys; species Arnoldichthys spilopterus. The sequence continues at coordinate 4,391,157 of JBBPDA010000025.1, read as the reverse complement.
ATCCTGTCTTTTCAACTGCAGATGGAGTTTTGGAAGAACCGCGGTGAGTACTCGGTGAAAAGCAATGCCAATTCACGTTCGGAGCGAGCAGACACCGTATACATGGTGGTGCCGTTGTTGGGTGTGGCCCTCCTCATCATCATCGCACTCTTCCTTCTATGGCGCTGCCAGCTGCAGAAGGCCACGCGCCGGCGCCCGGCCTACACACAGAATCGCTACCTGGCCAACCGCAACGCCCGCAGCCTTCCCAGAATTCTTGTGCACCGTGATGGTCCCTCCCACACAGACAGCTCGCACAACAGGCCCAGTGTGGTTGTCAGCGGAGGTGGAGAAAGAGGGAGTGGAGCCTCAGCCACGGCGGACCCCTCCAATCATGGAAGCCAAGCTCCAAATGGGCGTGGCCTCTATGTCCAGGATTCATCTGCATCTGTAGCTTCACGTTTGTCTGGGGCTACGCCTCCTCCTTCTTACGAAGAAGTGACAGGCCACTTAGAGAGCAGCAGCGACGAGACCACGGCCCCTTACAGTGACCCGCCACCCAAATATGAGGAGATAGTTAAAGAAAAGTGAGAGACAAGTGTAAAAGAGACGAAAAACCTCCAGTCATGGTCACTTTGGGGAAGCGCTTGATCTTGAGTGCTTGTTATAATGCGTGTCTCGCTCAGACCAGCTAGCTAGCCACCAGCTACTTTTTGATCTCGTGAGTTGTCCTGGACTGCTGCCCAAAGATCTCAATGAACATGTGGGCCACACTATTCCCATTTGTGGTGGTTGTCGTGAAGTTGTGTCCTTGAAGTCAAGTCTTTTAAAGATCAGACATGCTTCGTGGACGCGAATCCTCACTGTTTCTTCTCACACTCTTCCAGAACCTCACCTGCCATGTTGTTTCTGCTTTGACCTCTCGCACCGTAACCCAGTATTCCTTATGAATGTGGCCTCAGCTTCAGCCCTCAGAAAGGGATAGCTGCAAAATGTATTGGGAAAATATTCTGCAAACTGTATGGACAACAAGAGCACAAACACAAAGGTACAACTTGGTGGCTTGTCACCTGAACTATTTAAGTAATATGATATCTAAAGAGGTTGTGTTTCAGATCACTGTTTGCCATCCCATTTTTATTGTAACTGGAGTGACTGACTAGACTAGGTCCACTGTGGAAGTGTTAGCAATTCCTCTAACACCAAAAGAGTCCCTCAGACCATATTCAAATATCCTCACAATTAGTACAATGTCAGAAAGAGCAGAAACAAAGAGTAGACACTAGGTAGAGTGGCTCCAAATCACTTTAAAATGATATGCAAATAATACGGCACACAATAGCTTTGAAAATATGCTTCGTATGAAAAATATTTGTGGTTAGATATGCATGCATGCTGAAAGGACAGGTAGAACCGTGACCGTTTTGCTGCACATTTTTATTCAGCACACACTATCCCACCCGCCGCCTGAATACAAAATTCACACTGGCCTTAATTACATGAAATGATCAATAGTCAATCAGTCTGTGTGACTATTCAGCAGTATTGCTGCCAGCCATTTCACCAATCTTATGAGATTTCACTTCCAGTACTGTGCTCACAAACACTCCCCTTATCAAGAGACTACTGCGGCATACACAATAACCCACTGAGAGCACAATTACAGGGTAATGTAACATTCCAGACCCTAGTGACCCCCAAGATCTTCTCCTTTTGTTTCTTTTTTCCCTCTGCTCTCTGACTGTTTACAGCTTTTGTTACTCTTTTTATAATGGCATAAAAAAGCAAACTGTGTGAATTTGTACAAATCATTATGTGGCTTTTTTGACCTCACCGGGTGCTATACTGTAGTATAATGCTGCTTGTCCTCACGTCGTTTGGTTCTTCACGCACTGTATGTGACTCTTGGCTCTAATGAGTCAGCCAAACCGCCCTTCTGTTAACATGCGCCTGAACAGTGTTTCCCAGCTCAGGTTTAAGCCAACGAACTGCCGTCTTTTACAGTAAATATGTAAATAATCTCTAACTGCCAGCAATTGGGGGGAATGGGTCCGGGGGCGATGCATTAAATGCTGTGTTTTTGAGTGTTACTGAAAATCAGCATTACATTCATATTACTATAGAGCCACATGTACAAAAGCATTCCTCAGGACAGTACAGCAAAGCTTGTGTCATCATGATGTAGCATCTCATGCTGATTACTGTAGGTCCATGCCAGGGACTCAAGTGGTGCTCTGCTTATTAAGCTGGAGGCTCACACCTGTTGCTTGACAGCTAGCACTGCTTGAAGCACTTGGATGGGACTTCCAATCCAAAGATTCCACTGGAAAAGACAAGCTCAACATGAAGGGATCTAAAAAGTCATTCGGAAGATGAGGCTGAAGGTGGTGTCCTAGCGAACAAACAAAAGTGGATAAAACCGGTTGGATGTACTAGGCTTGAATTTGTAAGGAATTAGGTGGAGTGTAAATGACCTTGGCACCTCTTCTTGTCTTTGAGCATGGGGGAAGGCACAGCCCTGCTGCTTTTGTGACTGCCGCTGTGACTGAGCCTCCGATCGTGTCACTTGAGCCTCCAAAATGACTGATGAAGGAATGCTGTGGCTTAACAGATTTTACAGTGACAAAGCTCCAAGCCCTGGGGAATAAACTGGCTGCACTGATGGCTGCAACTTGCTGATCTAAGATCAGTTCATGGATTTGTTTGTTGGAAGATCGATGCGCCAATGGGGGGACGCAGCTGACCTTGGAAGCTCACAGGGTGTGGATGTGAAAGTTGGAAGAAGATCGTGGATAGAAAATAGAGTTATGGGTCATAATCAAAGTGCTATACACAGGCTTCTAATGTAACACCATTGTGTGTGTTGTCTGTAATCTACTGTGTGAATGAGGATGGTTGTGAGAGTGAATGTGTGTTTGTCTGTGAGTGTGTATCTGTGTCTCCACCTGCCTACCTAGAACGTGCCACCAGAGCCACAGGTTTTCTTTCACAAGTTAAACATGTTGTGTGTCATGGATTAAATGGTAAAACTTGTGTGCACCTTTGTTCTACTCAGCCTAACTGCATGATGTGTTTTTGTTTTATTTTTTATTTATATTAATGTCTTATTTTTCAAGACTTAAAATAATGTCTACATTTTTACTGAGGCTCAATATATCTTGTATCTTTATGTGCTGGTTACACCTATTTAAACACTTTTTTAAAATCAATGTAAGCGCTGTTGAAATTGTAATACATATTTATGTAATATGATAAAACTGTACTTTTGTGTAGGTGTGAACTTGTATAAAGTATATCTCACTAGGATTAGGGAAGGATCATATTTTGGCATTCTCCATTTCACATAGACATACTATTTTTGCAAATCCATGTATCTTATGTATTTGCAGAACATATATTTAAGTATACATTGCTCACCAGCCATTGGCCACTGATGCATGAATATTCTTTTGAATGACTTTAGCTTACTCAAATAGGTTAAACTTCATTATGTTTGTGCCAACATAGACTGCTTCATATACTGAGGGCTCATGACAGCAGTTAGCAATCAGCTGATCAGTGAAGAAGCTCATCCAAAGAAAATGAACTCAATCGACATGCCATAAGGCATCATTTTGCTTTTACCAGTTTTGGTGACTTGAAAAACAAAAAAGAAATTATTGGAGTCTTCCCTCAAGTCTCTCTTTGTGTGTCTGTCTCTCCTTCTCTATCTCACTCATTCTCTCTCTCTCCCTCTCTCATTCTTTCTCTTTTGCTCTTTCTCTCGCTTTCTCTTTCTGTTTCTCACTCTCTCCCTCCTAAAAAATGTTTTACCTCTTTGTAGAGCTTCCAGTCAGACTGGTTTAGAAACAGAAACCATATAACCCAACCTGTAACATATGGCATTGTGTGTGTGTGTGTGTGACCTGTCAGTGAATTGCAACATGTGAACTTCTTCAATCTCTTTTTTTACTTTCTTGTTCTTCTGCAGTGGACTGTGGTCAGGATGGTGGTTTTTGTTTAGAGGATCTTTAGATCCAACAATCACCATTGGAATGAAATCTCAAATTTAAAATGACCAAATGAACGTTTATGCCATGTTTTGCCTCCTGCCACGTCGCTTTGAAGCAATGCTAAGGCCAGGTCATTGGACCGTATGCACAATCAGCCAGGGTGACTGCTGATATTCTTGTTTTGGTGGTGAATCTAACGCCCCCCCCCCCACCACCACCACCACCACCCACCCCCCCAAAAACACACCAACAATCTGTTTTAAGTGCCAAAAGTTCCTGTTCGTGAAAGCACTGTATTCTTCGCGAATATTAAACGAGTGAACCACATCGTTATCTGTTTGTGTTTTTATTACACCAGTTAACCCGCTCATGTCCGGTGCGATAAGGGAAAATGAAGCAGGGTGTGTATTGCTTGGTTTGAAGTGATGTAATTTTGTATTGTTATACATTGAATTAATTTTATTTGTTATTGATTACATGTCATTGGAGCAGATTTATTTGATTCGCATTCAAAATAGCACTTTCTGTTTTAGTCTGCAGTTTTTTTTATTTATTTATATTAATATGATCATAAATAGCTGACATTTGGCTTTTTAGCCACGTGTTTTGATCAATTCGAATATTTTCCTCGGATCGTGTGAGCCTAGAGAAATGTAAACCGGAACTTAACTTTAAACTGACATGTTTCAACGCCGTAGGTTTTCATATTCTCTGATTGGTTGTTGAACGTGCGACCACTCCCTCTTTGTCTATCACGTGACGTTGCCTGCGTCGTCGAGCGGCCGTACAGTGGACGCAGGTTAGTTAATGCTGGTAACATTTGTGTAACTTCTTCAGAGGAGTGTTTTAAGTGTGTGTTTGTGACTGTAATAGATAGGTAGGGACCAGTAAACAGTCTGTTGCTGTCTAGAAGTGCGTAATATCTGTGGCTCCTAACGAACTTGGCGTTTAGAGTTTGGTGGCGCTGGTAGGTCTTGTGAAGTGTCTGTCAGTCTGTGTCCTTCGAGCTGTGAAGACGAACTAAAGTTGAATAACCAGAGGATCTGGTTCGCCTAATAACTCAGCGTTTGGTTCTTACCGACCGCCTTTAACTGTATAAAGCGGTCGGGTCTAGGGCTACGTACACACACTGGTCATTGTGGTGACCCTCTAACTTCATGTAACAGCTTTGTCATTAACGTAAAGCCGTCGTAACGCACGCGAGTGTAAAACGTTAACTAATCAGCTCGTCACGTTCAGTTCGGAGACGTTTTCTGCTAGATCGGTGGCTAACTTTACCTTCTCTACAGCAACATCTCAAGTCTGCCTCCCGTGTGATCTGATTCCTGCTATTAGCAAAGCAGCGTTCACTTTGGAACCGGTGTTAGCCTTTAGCATTACTGTAGGCGGGCTGACCAGTTGTGACCTTCTGCTAATAGCATTTCTTATGTCGTTCTGACACGGCGGCGTGTCACCTACCCGGCTTAAACGCACGTAATCCGCAGTTCATGCAAACTAACAAAGTTACAAACGAATCCCATCCTACTCTGGACCCCCTTTGTGAGTCTTCAAAATGTTGTGATAAAGGTGCGACGAATTACTCCTCAAGCTGCTTACACATGCTTTTAATCCCAGACTTTTGTGGAATCGCGTGGCTCATGTAAACAAGTTGAAAGTTTTAGTTGATTCCATTGCTGGGACGGACCTCTTTCCTTTAAATGTTTTAAAAACACAAAAACGAAACAGTGACACGTCAGGGACTACGACCACTACTACTACTACTGAACAGTTCCTACTGGTAGAGATGCTGTTCTGTGGCATGTGACAGTATAGGACAGGAGCCACAGCATGCAGGTCACCTGTGGCTTCTTGTTGTGTAAAGCTGCCAGCAGGGGCCAGAGTAGTCACCAAGCTGCACTTTAACCTTGCTCTGTGTATTTTGGGAACCTGTTCAAATTTGTTTAAAAAAAGTGAATTTGTAGCACTTTTATTATGATTCTGCCTCTGAGTAAGATTCCTCATGATCTTTTGATAATTTTTTTTTCTGCCAGCGTGGCTTGCTTTTTTTCTGTGCATTGTCTTTGTGATAAAGTCCGTTCTAAAAAGTGCCATAAACATGAAACGGATTTGAATTGCTAGGTCTCAGGCTGCGGCAAGATCATGGCCTCTCCAGTGTATCTGAGTGAGGGCTCGCAGGTTCGTGGTGGTGACCCGTACTTCACAGAGATCATCAGCCAGAGGATGCGAGTGCCAGAGCGGCTGAGGGTCGGCCAGGGCAGCCTGAGTGAGGAAAATAAACCGGAGGACCTGCTTCCTGTCTACAGCATGCACGTTCCTGACAGACTGGCCTTAACAGGTGAGGCAAGGACAGGCATGAGTTGTGAGTTTGACAGTAATGAGTAGCAAGTTTGACCTGAATGAGCTGTAAGTTTAAACTGCAGAAGTTATTATTTCGTTATTGAGACTTATCATTCATTAAGCTAGGAGTTACACAAAGAATGACAGGCTCTTGTACTTTAAAGGAGAACACTGCAGTTTCTTCGAAATCATTATTCTGTTGCATTTTAATTCCAGTTGCATAACTCCACTGTTCAGATGTATTTAGAATTTGGATGTGAAGTTGTTCGTTGTAGCGATACTGCCCCAGATTTTATGTAATGCTGGTAATGGTAACATCAGGGTAAATGTGAAGTTCTCTTTGGAATCTATTTTGCCTTTCAATGCCCTGCATGCACCTCTCCATAAATGAATACATATATAAAATATTAGCCAACACCAAAGTATTTAGAAACAGTGTCTCAAGTATCAGACAGTACATTTGTAACCATTTAGTTTAATAATATTCAGTAATGTAGTTTTGAGAGTCACTAAATGCTTTGGATGTCCAGTTTCAGTATGCAGAAAAAATCACGCACAAAAAATTCACCTTAAAAGAGCCCAAATATTTTTAAAATCTGGTAAAGACTGTGATCTCGCAGGGGACGACATAAGACAACTCAGGTCAAACCATGTAGTAGTGTTAAAGATGGCAAAGCAACAGAAATTTTAAAATCAGTTTTATTAATTCTTAGTAAGTAATATAGTGTATAAACTGCTCCTCTAATCACATTTATACATTTATTGTTTTTTTTCCCCAAATAATTCTAAATAGTAACAAAAGTTTATGCTCTGAAATTTGAATCTTTGATATCTTCAGGAGTTCTTGAAGAATCATAATTGAATGAAATTGTTTCAAGGTTGAAGATTTACGTCTGTAGTAGATATTTTCAAAATATTTTTATTGTCAGCAGATGCTCCTGACCTCAGTCCACGGCCACTGTTCTCTAAGCAGAGTGCCACATCATTGTGGGATCTGCAGCGTGGAACCTGGGATAAAGAGGCATACATGCGTGAGCCCGTTCAGGTAATCTGACTTAGCAAATATTAGCAAAGTTCCCCTTGGCTTCAACTTTGTCTAAATTCAGATCTCTTGAGGCACAGATGCATCAGACCCATGCAAAGATAAAGATTTCTTTGTTTTTTGGTTGGTGATTTTAAGGCAAGAATGTCTGAAGACAATAAGTCAGTGTTTTGCATCTGATAAGAGCTGTTTGTAAGGCTGACCGTATTTGCTTACAGTTGTTTATGTACTCATTAACCATTGTGTTCCAGTTATAAGGTGACAAGCTCATTGTTTAGACCAGATATCAGACAAAGAGGCCATATACTGCATTACTATGTTGTAAAAGTTTAGAGAAGTGCTTGTTATCTGTATTAACCATCTGCTGTATTCCCTACAGAGTCCACTACGCAGATCGTACAGTGACCAGACATTTGGTAGAACCCCACCTGGGACCCCAACACAGTCCAAACAAGTACTGCACTCTCCTTCTGTGTAAGTTAGTAGTACAAGGAGTGAAATTGGTCGTTCTGTTGGAAAGATCCATTATTTTTATTTTGTGACCAAAAAGAGGAGCATGGCTTTCAGAGTTAGTGTTTTTAGAGTTTTGGCCTTTTGGTGATTGTAAAGCAATTGAAGCGAAAGTGACTAGTTGTCATTGTGAACATACTCAATCACCACAACGAAATGCAACCTCACACGTGAAGCAGCGGGCAGCTACCAACTACAGCACTGTAGTGGGACGGTACCTTGCTCAAGGGTACCACAGCAGGGCCCGGGCCGGGACTCGAACCTGCGACCTTCAGGTCTCAAAGGCAGCGTCCTAACCATTACGCCACCACTGCCTAGTTTTTTTTAACATGTTACATTTTTTTAAATTGCGTTTTTCAATTTCGGTCTCATTTTACTTCGTTTAAAGAGTGTGTTCATAGTTTTTATTTTTTTTTGAAACGGTGGAATTTTCCTTGATTTACTTCCGGTTTGAGTTTGTTCAAAGTAATTCCAAATAGGACTTGGGCGTCCTTATGATGATACTTTCTGTATTCGCTGTGCTGAATAAACAAAACAATACACTGCTCAGCTAGGGTGTCATCTGTCCTCATGACATTAATACAGTAGGCCTGCATCTCTCGGTAGTAATTGGCATCACATGAATTTGATACTAAACAAAGATAAGTTGGCCGTCAGTCTTCAGGCTCTTTTTATATTTACAGCTGAAAAATTGGACATGATCAACCATTTTGTGTGCATTTTACTTAAATAACATAGTAAAGAATCAGAGCACAGTGTTATTACCAGATTAGGAAAACCAGTTTTGAGATATTTGTGCAGGGATAGTTAGTTCATACCAGCAGTCAGGTGATTTTCCTATTCTAACATGCATTAATCAACTCATCTGTTAATTAGCAGTTTAAGGGAAATGGACTATGGCGCTGTAGGATTGTAGTTGAGAACCTGTGTGTTAGTGTTCGTGTAGTATTATGTCAGTGTTTGTTAATCCTGCTCCTGGGGATGCATTGCGCTGCATGATTTCTACTATTACGTGTTATTATTATAACACATGATCTAGCTCGTCAACTGATTGTCAAGCCCGTCATGAGCTGGAGAAGGGAACAGATGAAAGTGTGCAGTGCTGTGGGTCTCATTGAAGTAGGATTATTAAAGAACACTGCATTATGTGGTTACGCTCAGTAACAGTGGTGCTACTCTTGTGTGTCCTGCCCTCGGCCTGCCTGCAGTAGCCACCGCGCTGGGAGAGCGCCCCCTGTAGACCCAGACCCGCCCCTGCCTGAGCCACTGCGACCCCCCACCGACCCACCCAGCCTCCTGTCCCCCCAGAGTATGCTGCTAGCGGCTAGACACCTGGGCGAGCAGGCATCAAAGAAAATCCTCCAGACTGTCGCTCAAAAGTACTCCTCCAGGTGAAATGCCCCCATTCTCTACGCCATACCCTATTAAAACCACACCCCATTCTAAGCCCCTCCCCCACTGGCTGTCTTGGCTGTTTACAGGCTAATGTGGTTTGATTTCCTTGATGTGGTGGCTGTTTTTTTAGGTATAGGGTACGCATGGATAATCCAGCTTTAGCAGTAAACATTGTAAGGACACCCTGCGTGTGACTGCATCATGCTGGGATACTTAAAGCTGCCAATTCTCTCATGACCTCTGTTGTGATTTGAGCTTGGCCCCGGTTGAAGGCCATTGAAGGAACGGTTTGGTGAAAAATACCAAATATTTCACTTACCCCAGGTGCAACTGATCAGCCGAGACATGCGTGCTTCTTTAGTCCAGAGTCTAAACAATACAAGCGAACACAAAGTCAGTAGTCACCCAAATAATCTCTGTAAATACATCACCAAAACTCTCAGTCCACTGAAAACATTCAGCTCACTATTAAAGGTGGCATAGACATGTGGAATTGGTTTAGGACACAGTACTTATTGTGAGCCGTAAAAATGAAGAAAACTTCATCACTACAGGTTCCACTTCATACACCACCATGGCTGAAGAGCAGATAAGATTCATCCATATTTATGATTATCACCAAGAGTTTCCCCATATGGCAAAGCTCTGTTCATTTGTTATAGCTCAAAGTAAGTCATCCTGTGTCCTAAACCACAATGACAATTCTGTGCCACTGTAATGAATAAACAGAGGCAGTTTGACCGTGCTGAAAGAAATTTTGGGCATGTGTTCAAGAGCAAGATTTGGGTGACTGTTGACTTGCAGCAGCATTAGCCACCTAGCTCGTAGCTTGTTTATCTGATTGACTACATCTGGTTTAAGTGAAAAATTTTGGAAGTTTGTTATTTTTTGCAACACTGTCCCTTTTATGCTTCTGCCTGTTCACTCCTTCACTGCTTGTTCTGCTTTTACCCAGTTCGCTCTTCGTGCTGCCCCACTAGTGGAGAGTCTGTGCTGATTAGCTGGTTAGCTAACCCTTTGTCTTGCTTACAAGAGCTTGTGGATTAATTTTGTGAACTCAGTAAAAGCCCATTTCTGTGGGTCCTGGTCTGTCTCTTGTGTCTGAAGGTTTGGTTTCCCAGAAAACCCTCCACCTCAGCCGGTCGAGGTCCACACTGATCAGACCAGGAAAAGGTGATGGAGGCTTTTGGTTCTGTTTGTTGTTAACTAGATGGATTTATATTGCATTGTTTTTCTTAAAGCTCTAGGCAAACGGCCACGGCCATGTTCTCTCCCCTTAAACCCAGATGTTCTACAAAAACATGTCTGGTGGCTGAAGTCTGCTTCTTTAGATTTGCACCCGAGCTACAAGGCTCATATAGTTGATTAGTAATGACAGATTATTAACCTGTTATTTTAGCAATGAGCAAACTGGAGACTTAAATCATTATGAATTGAATAAGTTCTCAGACTTGCTCATATTGTTTTTTTACACTGATATATTGTCTATAAAAATCAATAAATATCAGGTGTATGTGTAAAAACATTAGCAGCCATATTGAAGCATGAATTGTGCTCTAAATGTATACACTTGGGGGAAGGGGGAAATTGTGTAAGTTGCTTTAAAGTTTATCTCATGTGTGCTCTGAATAAAGAGCTTGTGTGCTAGACATTGGCTTTGCTGTTCTCTAGATGACATAGCTGTGGAGCTTCTTTATTGTTTGTTGTAGCATTCGACACCTTTGTGATCTCTAATGGTGGTCGTATTCTTGGCTTTCTGCACATTGTGTGGTGTGGTCGTCCTGAAAGGAAGCCGAATAGAGTGGTGAAGTAATTAGCATTAGGAGTCGAGTAGATGTGAAAGACCTGAGCTGGATGAAAATGTCTTTCTGATGTCATTCTTGCTTTTCTCACAGCACCTTGCAGGAGTCCTGGCTCAGCCCTGAAGAAGAGTCTGGTACTGCAGTTGAGTTCATTGTGCTTCGCAGACAGGTCAGTCAGCACAGCCTTACATCACCATTACTTTAGGACTTGTGTTGGTCCATTGATGTACTGCCTGTCCAAACATTTTGGACAACTAACTGTTCAAGATTACTACAAGCTTGCATATTACTTAATATATTAAATACTAGGCAGATTTGTTTT
>JBBPDA010000025.1:4363911-4377212 GCA_037974385.1 Arnoldichthys spilopterus | reverse complement strand
TATATATATTCAGGCAAAAATAAAACCACAATTAAAAATATATTTTGGACAAGAAAACTATTAAATCATTTTTATGCAAAACCTGGGTCTTCATAAGGATAATGTTTAGTGTTGCTAAACTATTAGATAATACCAATTTTACATGAGCGAGCGTACGAAGAGGTAATTCATTTCAGTACATTAATTAATCTGGGTTTGCTTCTTTAGTTTCTTTCATTCAAAACCACATCAGCTTATGCAAGATGAGTTTGCTGGTGGGTATAAGATTCCACTGCTTCTTTAGCAACATTAGGCCTGTGATTTAAACTTGCTAGCAGATTCATCACATTTAGGGTAACTGTGTATAAAATTGCTGAACTGTTTCTTTAATGTGGAAGCAACAAATGAAAAGAAGAGGGCAAGGTATCCCCAAACTTGAATTTTACATTCATTGTACAATAGTCAGTCTAAATTATCGTTCGTGGAATTTGAGGAGGCGGTTTACTTTTTGATCTCGTAATTCACAAAGTTGCCAGAAGAGGGTGCTAGCTGCTGTCTCATGGTGACCTGCTGACGGCAGTAGCCAAAAAATGAACTCACCAGTTCACGTGCCTTCAGACCACTATGAATGCTCCTCACAGTGAGTTCCTCCCATTCCTCTGGCAGGTGATGAAGATGAGCAGGCGGATAGCGGGGCTGGAGAGGCAGAATGCTGAACGCAGGCAGAATGAATTGATGCTTTTCTCTCTGCTGCTGTCGGCCTGCCTTCTTAATGGCTGGCTGTGGATGCGCAGATAACCCTGGCTGCTAAACTCCAAACTTCACTCTTTAACAGGGCTCAGACAAGAAACCCTGCCAGTAAACCATGCACTTATGACTGCACTGTAACATAAGGGACGTTTGAGTTGAAATACAGCAGTGTTGCGTAAGGTTGAGTTAATCTTTTTTCTGCTGGTAACCACTGTGGAAGCACAAATGCGGAAAGTTACACGTTTGTTGCCAACTCTCCACTAAAATTACTGTAGAATGAAAAGAAGCAATGCGTTTCTAATGTAGCATCTACTATACACCAATCAGCCACAACATTAAAACCCACAGACAGGTATTGAATAATCTTGTTACAGTGACACCTGTCAAGGGGTGGGATATATTAGGTAGCAAGTGAACAGTCAGTTCTTTAAGCTGATGTGTTGGAAACAGGGAAAATCAACAAGTGCATAAGGATCTGTGACGGTTAGACGACTGGATCAGAGCAGGTCTTGAGGGGTGTTCCTGGTATGTAGACAGACCAGTAAAACTGCTCCCATGGCTTGTTGATGGCTAGCTCATCTGGTTTGTTCCCACCAAAAAGCTACTGTAGCACCAATTACTAAAAAAGTTCATGTTGATTATGATTCCAAGGTGTCAGAACACAGTGCATCACAGTCCATAGTCAAAGCTGTGCTGGCAGCATGAGGAAGACCTACACATTATGCAGGTGGGTTCAATGTTACGGCTGACTGGTGTATACTACACTATGAGCGATACCACTTGGTGTGAGGGTAGGCTTATTCTGACTATGTAGGCTAGATGCTGAATGTAATGATTGGCTGACTCGAAGTTAGTTTTGTCAGATGTATAAATCAAAGATGAGCGAATGAGGTGTTGCATAGAGGCACTAAAACGTAATTGTTACTTACATACTTCATAAAAAGTGTGAACATGATAAAGCAGATATTATGAACATGGTAAAGGCCTTGTATGTTTGGTTTTTCGGCCTTTGCGTATCCAAGAGACCAGTTTTCTCTCTCAAAATGAGTTACAGTAATGTTTTTATATCCAAGCTTGAAGTTTACTTTTTATTATAGCTTGTTGGACTGTGTCTGTCATGTTATACACAGGCTGTTTAATCAGGTTAAGCTGGGAAATGTTCAGTGTCTTTAATGATGTTGCATGCCTTCCTTCTGGATACATGTCATGGCTGTTTAAAGAAAAACGAATCATTTGCTCAGTATAATTATTTATTGAAAAATTAAATTAAATTTTGTCAAAAAAAAAGTTATTTGGAACGTGTTCAGGAGTATAAACCAAAATAAAAGTCAAATCACAACAGGACAACTGCATGAGATGAATTTTGTAAAACATATTTGATTAAAGAATACAATTTAATTAAAAATGAATCATGATTGTACAGTAATAACATTGTCAAGCAGCAACTAGAGTACATACTTTTGTGATGGACAAATACTACAAAATGAAGGGAAACCTTCCTCACAAGGAGAATGGGGGAAATAGCCATCTCCTGGCTAAAAAGGGGTAGATGCTATACAAAATTCAAGACCAACAGGAAAAAAAAAACATTGTTACATTGTTTTGAACAACAAAGGTAGCAAGACCATGAAGTCAGATAACGGTGAATGAATCTTAGATGGGACCACAGAAAAAAATGATACTGTAATGATTTCCCTCTAGTGACCAGAGCGGACTCTATAATCGACCTCCACCATTTGAAGTGGTAGCAGCTATTGTCAAGATCATTAAGGCTGGATGGAGGCTTACTGTGTTTACAGAATCATTGATAATGGAAGAGGACTTTGAAGTGCCACAACAGTTAGGCACCTAACCCTGAAAACAACAATGGCCTGGTTTTTGTTTTGTCACAATACCGGTTGCTAAAAACACTGTACATGCTGTTATACACCCACTTACAGTCACTGGTCCCACCCAAGACTCAATCAGCAGCTCTCAGGTCTATTGTCCAGTTTCTCTACTGAAAGTTAGGTGTTCTACAAAATCACTGGAAATGTTTGTGTTTAGGATCTAAAAGGAGACTGGTTTTACAAATATGCGAGGCAGTTTTTAATCGTGGTTGATAATGGAATGGAATGATCACCTGTATCCATATTACAAACAGAGAAACCTTGTGCTCATAGGACATGTAAACTGGAGGAGAAAGTTGTGCAGAAAATGTCAAGTACCAGTTTGAGTAACACAGACAGGGGAGCTTAGACTTTAGAACCCCTTTAGACTCAGAACCCTCTTGCTTATCAGTTCCTTACTGAAGGCATCCATTCACTGACAAAACATAAAATGTACATCATTTAAACAGAATTCAATGGTACATTTACATATTGCAGTCGTCATCTGCAGGTGAAACGTATTTTGGGAATCGATTGAAATATATTCCAATCATAATTGGATGTGAAACTAATTATTACAGGGTTTTAATATACATTCAAGTCTTTTCTCACGATTATCTGACACCTTTTCACTGGCTTACAAATGCCAGACAGAGAAAAGGCCTGGTTTCACAGACATGGATTAAGCCACTGGCTTTTTTCGATGCTTAGACTTCATCTTGGTTTTGGTAACTGGCCCATAATGTGATCATATGGTCTGACTGAGTATTTATAGCATGTATTCAGTTATAAAAGGGCTTTTTCAGTCTCTAGATTTGACATTAAAGGAAATGTTGTAAATCTGGCACCTCAAGCTCATCCTAAGGTCATGCAGGTGTAAGGCACTGCTTCAGGCTAAAAAATAAACTATTGCATATCTGTTTTGAGTTACTATGCACAATGAGAGAGAGAGAGAGGTATTTCAAAATGTTGAAATGTTTGTATGAAGAATTTTATAAGCACATTAGAAGTGAAAGGGCTGAATAAACACTGATGGCATGTTTTAGAGCCTGTAGAAAACGGCCTAAATGTTGCAAAGCATGACTTATTGTGTTTGTCTTGACAACTTGACCATGGTGACCAAAATCTAACATTTCTTTGGTCTTGTATTTTTGAAATAGTGGTTTAAAAAAAAGAAATGAATGGTCTGTAAGATGGACAGCCGTGTGATAGTAATTTCAAAGTCAACAACTGAGCAAACACATTATTTCTATGATCAAGAAACAATACTGATTCTGTACCACAGCCCTTTTCCTTCCATCTGGCAGACACGCAGCGGCATGCAGAGAATGTAAATCTCATACTGTTCAGTGACTAGGTCTTTTGACCATTAATGGCACATTCTGCAAACAATGCACCGATGACTAACGTTCAATTTCACTTTCAGACGTGTGTTTTTTTGTTTGTTTTTTTTACCTGAAACCTTTGGTCAAAAGCTAAATGTATTCTGCATTCCCTGCAAACGGAGAAAGTAAAAACACTGGTAATAAGCCTCGATCTCTCGTACCCAACACAGATCTGGTTAAAACCAACTATACTATTCAGGTCTTGGAAACGTCACAATAAAACTAAAGATGAGACTGAAATGGCTACAGACTTCGCAAAGCATGACATGAAGTGACCTCATGTGTCCGTGAGGTGATTTTCGTGAAAGGCGCAGGGAGGCTGCTTAAGTGGAATGAAGGACACTTTGTAGTGCTGGTTAAAACCCCCCACCCCACCCCCAAACCCGGAATTCTCTCACACCACACACTTACACAGACAAACCCAAAGCCAGTTGGGTTGTTTGATTTTTTTGCATACACTGCAACTGGACCATCCTGTTGCTCAAGTACACCTATCACTGCTCTGCCCATAAATGCGGTCTTCAGTAGCCTCTGTTGCTAAGCTCAAACAAGCTTTACAGAACATCAGCAAAAATCCCATTCAACAGTTTTAAGTCTTGTTTTCATTTTCTCCAAAATACGTGTAATAAGTTGTTTTTTTTTTAAAGTAATTAAGCTAACATTAGCATGTACCATGTGGCAACAGTTATGTTCCAGCATAGCATTTTAGCATAGACACTCAGCATGAAGTAGCAACACTAAAGAAATGGAGACATCACATGGGAATAATTTAGGTACTTTGACAACAACTGAGCTATGATTTCTTATAAATTCAAATGGGGTTTGGGTCAGTGCTCTGTAAAGTTGTCATGAAAGAACGCACTTGTGGGCAATGCGTGGTTAGGTCAATTCTCTTCAACACTGCTTTCCTACACTTGCAGTGCCTGTTTCAGTTCACAAGGCCCTACACATTCATTCCTATCTTACATGCTTTACAGTATTTAGATACAGTATTTACATGTAACGTCTGTTCCGCTAGTTACCAAACCATTGTGTACTCAAGTGCCATGATTGTAACGTTGATATATGTGCACTAAACAAAAATCTATCAAGTCAAATTACATTGGAAGTTAAAATGAAAAGAAAAATAAAAAGAAGTAGTGCAATAAATGCAAAAATTGGTTGCCAATACATTTGGTCCTATACTCTGGAGGAAGAAAACACCACCAGAGAATACTGTACAAAACGTTAGTTCATCATTACACAACATTGTATACTGAGGCTGTTGTTCTGTACAAGTCACAAAATATCACTCAAAATGTAGTGCATTCAACACACCATAAGCGTCCCCCAGTAAAGACTTGAGACTAAATGTGGAATAGAGCAGTTCTTCGCCTGGTGTATGTGTCCGTGTGTACGTGTGTTAGGCAGCTCAGATGAGGATTTCCACCATCTCATTGTCCACATCCTGCTGTGGCAGTGGTTGAGGCAGAGGTTGTTGAGGAAGAGACTGTACAGGAGCTCTTCTCTCCAGAGTGCTGCTGTGAAACACTGGGACATCTGCAGCAACAAAAGCCATTTTCCACATCAACCAATTAGTCAGAAATACCAGATAATGTTTACCCATGCAGCTAACTGTGCTGCCTCTGGGGTATCATAAAGCTAAAGGACCATAAGGACATGGTACTGCAAAATACAGCCAAAAAATAATAACCACATGTGATATTCATTATATATAACTATTGTACTATGTATTACTATTGCTTCTTGTTCCCAAGTTCCGTCTTAAATCAATGGGAGGCAGATCATCTAGTGTCCTTGCACCGAAACTTTGGAATTCTCTCCCCCTAAACCTTCGCAATGTTTCTTCTCTGCCAATTTTCAAAACACAACTAAAAATCTAAAAACCTTTTGTCTGAGTACTGCACCTCTTCTTCCTGCTGCTGACTTGTATTCCTTGTGATTCTGTACTTGTTATTGTTGGTGTTTTGTGTTATTGATTTTCCTGTGTAAAGTGGCCTTGGGTTAAAGAAAGGCACTATATAAATAAAAATTATTATTATTATTATTATTAAATCCTGAGAGATACTAATAGTCAAACTCTACTTTTACTGCACTTTTGTTCTTTTACAACTGCTCTTAACAGTCCACAGTCAAGGGTAGTAATAAAAAGAGAAAACATTGCTGTAGAGAACTTGGAGCCTTTTTGTCAAAGGCAATTTACTCATTTTGTTTTGTTAAAACTCATCTTTTTTCCGAACTCGTCTACCTGTTCTGTACTGTTGTTGGGGAATAGTCAGGTGTCTGTATCCCCATTTGGCATGTAAAAGGTGTACATCGCCACCTAGTGTACCAAAGTAGCAGTTGTTCAGTTTTAACCTTTGATGCTTAATGAATAACCTAAAAGCAGCATTGTTTTATCAAAAATACTTTAAGCTCAAATGATCACAAATATCGAATAAAAAGACTTCCAATTATGAATATTTTTATTAATTGAGGTTGTAAATATGAACAGGCTTTCCATATAGCCAAGCTTCAGGTTTGTGTATAAATGTTCTTGCATTACCTGCAATGCGGTCAGGGATGTACACAGGACTTGGACTGCTGATGCGGTTGTTTGCCACGCTCTGTAGTGCTGGCGTGCTGGATTTGCTCGCCTCCTGGCTCTTATCTGTCTGGGTGCAGCTGTCCCGGCTGCCCGTCTTAGAGTGGGTGGCTGCTGGCATCGGAGTGGATGGCAGCACAGGAGATGGAGAGGAGGAAATGGACTCTGTTCTTAGAGAGTCGCCTCGAAACTCCGGTCCTAGTAGCACACCTGAAACCAGCAGGGGAGAGTAGGTGGGGCTTTACAACTTGCAGAACTTTGATCATATATGGCTTCAATTCAATAGACAAAGCATCTCAGTCTCTCACAGTCTCCATCCCCTGTGCTGCTGCCATCAATTTGGAATGGGCGTTGTTACAAAACTAATGGTGCCAACGTATTTAAGTCTTTATTTTATTAGGTTTTATTATAATAGTAGCAGTAGTTTAGATTAAACAATCACAACGGAAAGTTGTTTATTAGCATTAAAATGTTTATCTTTGTGTTTTTGACTGAGCTTGTAATGTAGAACCCCTGACAATGGCAGGATACAAACAGCTTGTGATGCACCTCATATTAAATTAGCAAATTAGCAGAACCGAAGAGCAGCTATGTACGGAGATGCTTCCGACAAAAACATGACAAAATGTGCTACATTGAGATAACCACTATGAAAAAATGAGCTGTTTCCAACTGCTGTTTCTCAGTAAATACTATACATGTTTCAGTAACCATGACATTTTTGGTGGCAGTGGTGGCCTAGTGGTTAGGACATTGCGCTGGGGACCTGAAGGTTGCAGGTTCAAGTCCCGGCTCAGGCACTACTGAGGTACCCTTGAGCAAGATACTGTCCCACTACTCTGCTCCACGTCTTGGAAGTCGCTTTGGATAAAAGCGTCAGCCAAATGAATAAAATGTTAAACAATTTTTTTCAGTAATTACTTCAATTAATTCAGTATTTTGATAGTAACTATTACGATTTTAAGTAAAGCTTTGTAAAAGTAAAGGTTTTTTAGGGTTTTTTTGCTTTATGTTCCAGTAACTGCTCTATTGTTTGCAGACACTATTGTAAACTATTCAGTAACCATTGTTAGTTATTTAGATAAAGCATGTATAACATATATATTGAGCGTACTGCAGCTAAGCCACAAACAACCAAAAGGTGGCCTCTTATGCCGCGGCACACAACAAACAACTTTTTATGTTTATTCATGACATTATAAAACTATTCAAAACTGGTTAAAATGAATGACAACTGCTCTCCATCAATCATTTAAAAATTATTACTAGAGCACTGTAGAGGACACTCTTACCTAGACTGCCTTTCCAGCTGCGGTCTTCTTTGCGCTCCTCTGTGATGGGGCTACTTCCTGTGAGGCCCAGTGAGTGCGAGAGCAGGCCGGAGCTGCTGGAGCCACCTGTGCCTGTAGCGATGGACATGAGGGACTTGGAAGGGCGCATGGTGGGCATGCCGTCGGTCTTGTTGCTGGGCTCCTTCCGTGAACGCTGGTGCAGAACCTTTATCATGGCATCCTTCTCAATAATCTGCGCATGCAGATTCTTTATGCGGCTCTCCATGTCCAGGCAGCGTCGGTTGGCCATCAGGATCTCCTCCTCCTCCTTCTGGATGCGTGCCTCCACAGAGGTGTCGTAGCTGCTGCTAGGAGAGTGGCTGATGATGGCTGTGGAAGTGTCTCTGCAGGAGGAAAGTAATAAAAGCTGGAGGTAAGATATATATAGTGAAAGTAAGCGATTATTTACCTTACGTATGAGGTATGGGACCTTCAGATTATAGGGGCAACTCCCTAACCTTTACACCACCACAGACACACAATGGCAAACATCTCATACAGAGAGATGGCATCTGTACTGGAGCTTCGTCTTTTATTTTAAACGCAAAAATCTTTATAGCGTTAGTCTTCACCAATACACCACCTGCCACTGAATCTGTTTGTATAAAACCAACCTCACATAGCACAGTACCAACCAATCTGAAGGTGTGGAAGACAGCATGTTTACACTGTTGTAACAAAACCTCAATTCTATAATATTCTCAAAATTTGTGATTGTAACTCTTGAGCAGCTGGGCCAGTCGTGGGGCCCTGTACGTCTGAATGGCTGTAGCATTTTCTGGATCTGAATATAAAAGCTAGACATATTTTTCAGTTCTGATTCTTTTCAGTTCAGACGCTCACCCATTCACCATTAACACCTTTCCTTTAGTGTCACTCTGAGCAAGATAAATATCAGACTACATTATACACAAATAATATAGTGTATTATTGAATGTGGTGTAGCTTTAATAAATCAGTTGATCGCTGTTGTCTGTGCACCCCATCAGTCTGTCAGACAGTCAATAAATACATACATACATATATACATATGCACATATGTATGTATGTATGTATGTATGTGTGGGTGTGTGGAAGCATGAATGTACCTCTGTGTGGCAACAGAGGCAGCAGCATCCAGAGCAAACTGTCTCATGACGCTCTCCTCAAGGTACTTCTGTTCCCATTTTGTCATGTCAGCCTCCAGGGCCAGAATCCTCTCCTCCTTCTCACGCAGGTGCTCCATTAGAGCCGTAGTGTTGTACTCCGGGCCAATGGGGTTCTGTGGGCCACCCTGCCTCTGTGGAGCCG
This sequence comes from Arnoldichthys spilopterus, assembly GCA_037974385.1. Lineage (NCBI taxonomy): Eukaryota > Metazoa > Chordata > Actinopteri > Characiformes > Lepidarchidae > Arnoldichthys > Arnoldichthys spilopterus. The sequence continues at coordinate 4,368,025 of JBBPDA010000025.1, read as the reverse complement.
AAACAGAGAGAAGAAAATCCTCCAGAAGTTATAAGAGAACAGGAATAACTATAATTCAGCTGGACTAGTTTTACCAGTGGAGGTTTTCGTCTGAGCTTTGAGTATCTGTGTTTCCCCAATTAACCACAGATTCACATGTCATTTGTTGAATTTTCACATCAGCATTACTTAACAGACACCACATTCAGTAACAAACTCCTTCACAATAACAGCAGAGTGCAAAGCTTCGTCTATTAGCATCTTTTTCTGAATGATCGGAACGCTGATTTAAAGGAGGAAGCTCCAGGTTCAGCCAATTACAGAAGGTCAATGTCTGGAATTATTATTATCAATTTTTTTAAGGGTTTAGACATTGCAGATTCATACTGTATTAAAACCAAAGAAGTCACTTAAATTACCGTACCTCCCAGGTAAAACTAATCTAGTCCCAAGAATTTAAGAATCCCAATACTTTTGTTCCAGAAATGGTCTTACTCCTGGAATAAGGGACCAATAACAGTGATGTCTAGTCCAGGGCTCAATTGGGGCTTGTTCCACTGTCCCTACATTTTGGAAATCTACTTGTGTAATTTGTACCATAAGAGAAGTGCATTTATCTCACATTTGTTACACATACCAGTACTCATTCATTTACTGTATGCTGAACTAAATGGTTTGTTGGAACAAAAGAGTGTTTGTAAATGTCTTTCTCCTACAGAATGTTTCTATGTAAAGCAGCTTATCCATCACACGGTTGTTTGTATAAATGCAATACCAGGTTTCCAGGTTTTAAACATAGTACAAAGGTTACAGAGAATGTTTAGTGTGTGGGCCCCTAATGGAGAGCACAGCTGTTTGCTCTTCCTCTTTTCTTTCTTGCATGCGCACGCACACACGCGCACACACAGTGAGCTACAACCTTTGGCCCAGATTAAGAATCATGTATAAACACTTGTGGACATCTGTATTGGACTAACAGGATGAGTGAAGTGGAACTAGACTGCAGCTGAGCCTCTGTTATGCCTGCTGGAATGTTTAATGTGTGTATGTGTGTGTGGTGTGTGTGTGTGTGTGTGTCACTGCATGTGGGAGAGAAACCTAGTATACCCCACATTCCAGTAATGTTTCTGTTGCAGTCAGTTCGGTGACCACATTACAATGTGTGTACAGCAGGAAAACACAGACTGGATCCCAAAGCAGCAGTGCAAGTGCAATATACCTTATTATATGTAGCTCAAACAAGTTGGTGAAGCTATAGCATGACTGTAAAAGACTGGCCTGCATTATTTGGACCAATTTTGACTTTTGTTGGGTTTCATGAGTGTCTAGCTTCATCAGAACATTCACAGAAAGACAACTGGAAGTGCAATTGGTTAGGATGATCAGTAAAAGCCCTGTGACTGAGCTCTTTTGCATATTGCAGTCGTCTTCGAGGATTTCCTAGTATCGCAAAAGGTGAATAACAATTAACAAACCTTAAATTACGCAGCACTAAGTGCAGCTGGGCAGTGGTGGCCTAGTGGTTAGGACGCTGCCTTTGGGACCTGAAGGTCACAGGTTCGAGTTCACTACTGAGGTCACTACACTGCTCCCCAGGTGATGTTGATAGCTGCCCACTGCTCCACGTGCGCAAGTGTGATGAGTTAAATGCAGAGGTCACTTGAGTGTGTTCACAATGACAAATAGTCACTTTCACTTTTTTTAATATGCAATACAGTACTAAAGTTTTAAACCACCTTAGAGAAATATTTATAACAGTTAACCTTTACAACCGGTTTCATCTAACCACTATTTAAGAGCAAACTCTTCATAAAAACATGAATACAGGTATTTGTTCTAAAAAACTTTTTAACCACACTATGGACAGAGGGTCAGTCTGTATAAAACAGACACATGCGTATTTTGTCACACACGGTCATCGTCAAAAGAGATCATTCTATTCAGATTCTTCCCATCATTGGTGTATTATGCACTAACAGGCTTACACTGGCTTTATTGGATGTCATTTGTGCTTAGAGCCCATTGATCACACACTTGAGTCACAAGTTTAATCACGTAGAAACTCATTAGAAATCACAGCTGCGCAGAGAACTCAACATATTGAAGAGCAATGGCAAGCAAAGATGGTGTAGTTAATTGTTATGGCTGCAATTAATGACAATTGTCACATATTAACTGTTCACAAACTAGTAAAATAAATCCGTATGTGATGATGAAACAACTGCTCACTTTTAATTGCAATAATGTTTAGCTCATGTAAACAAGACATTTCACCATTAGGTTGATTTTGCAACTTACAGTCACTGGAGCAACTTCAACTGCAGGATTTTATGTAGCATGTAACCAACGAAATAAATGAGCTTACTCCCTCAGTATTATACGCAGAATCTTCATGATTAATACGAATGGCGTTTACTATTCAAACACCAAGTTTCACAGAACAGTGTAAGAATATGTTATGAAACTAAATGAGTTGTGCTGGGGATGCAAATGAACATGGTGGCTGGGCTGGATCGAGATGCTGGGCAGCTCAAAAGATTTAACAATAACCATTCATGTTAATGTGCGTTTACTGTAATGTTAAATAGTGTTAACGGAGCTCCGATAGCAAACCGTTCAACCGGGAATACGCTAACTGTTTATTTCATAGTTTGTGCAGTGTGAGATTGACTGTGTGATTGTGTGTGCGCACGTCTCACCTGTTGCATCCTGAGTGATTCCAGCTCTCTCTCCAGACGCGTGCGAAGTCGGTGCTCTAACTGCTCTCTCTTCTCACATGCAGCCTGCAGCTGAGCCAGAGCCTGCTGCATACGCTCCACCTTCTCAACGTAGACCTGCTTCTTCTTTAGCTACACACACACACACAGAACATACAGGTGAGCCCCACCACTCCTTCCCCAAACCAGCTTACAATAACCTCCTTGTGTCCTCCAGACACCCCACCCCCCCACCCCCCTACCCAAAAAAAAGGACTTTTAGATCCACCAGAAGCTATAATTGTATCCCACATGAATGGCCTGATTTAGCTCAGGGGGCAATGCAACATAGAAGAATCAGGAAAAAAGGACAAGTATGCAGCTCCTGTTTAGACAGGGCTTGCCTGGTTGATGGGTGAGTTTTGGGCTGGAGGGGGTGGCGAGGGGTTAAGAATTCAGCCATCCTCAAGTCCTTTCATGGCAGACAACTCAAGAGGCTTTGTTTGGGGAACAAGCGCCCGTTTGTGACCGGGGCCGGAGGAAAGTGGAACAGGCCAGTGCATTTTGGGACGGCTTCAGCAGCAGCCAGAAGGCCATCTGGGGCTCAAACGGTGGAGGCCAGCCACACACTCCCAACTGTTCCAAATATACTTGAGCCTTCGAACTGAGAGGAGTAAATACTGCTTCAGCTAGTTTCTCTCTCGCTCTCTGTGTCTCTTTGTCTCGCTCTTGCTTTTCTTTTTTTCCCCTCTCTCTCGTTATCGGCCCTAGCTGAGGCTGTTTGGCTGTCAGCTGGGTTTTCTGAGCTTGTTGGGGATTCAGTGAAGGTCGTGGCCAGCCGTTCACTCAAGCAGGAAGATTTGAACTTGCAGCTCTGAGAAGTTGACAGGAAAAACTTCAAAAGTCGTCTGCGTGAAGGCTGAAGCCAAAGCTCTATTGTGGTGAGGTTTTGGGCGGACGGGTTACTGCTGACTTTTCCATTTAAATGTCAATTTAGTGAAGCGTTCAGAGCATAAAAGCAAAGGTAATTTTTGGTATTAAACGGAGACTAGAGCGCTGTGGGTGTTGCTTGTACTTTCAGTAGGAGCCCCGTTCAACGGCAATATTTCAGTTATAACAGTAAAACACTTCACTTTGTGTGTGACGGAATAAGGTCAAATTTTAGAAACCTACTCTCGGTGAGAGAAATACCAAACATACAAAAAAAGCTTCTCTAGAGCATGACTCAGCAAAGCACACTCACAGCAAAGAAAAACCCTAAATTCCACAGAGCTCCTCTGAGATCCTTCTAAGCTTTAAACTGAACCAGATATTGCAGCCTTTGGCTAGGGGGTGAAAAGTGTCCACAAGGGGGCCCACACTCACACTCACACTCACACACACACACACACACACACACACACACACACACACACACACACACACACACACACACACAC
>JBBPDA010000025.1:4313471-4341076 GCA_037974385.1 Arnoldichthys spilopterus | reverse complement strand
CGGGCTTGGTTACAGCACAGATCTCAGTCCCACCCCCCCCCCCCCCCCCCCTCTTTCTCGCCCTCTCTCTCTCTCTCTCTCACACACACACAGTTTCTCTCTCTCTTTCTCTCTCTCTCTCTCTCTCTCTCTCTCGCTCTCTCTCTCTCTCTCACACACACAGTTTCTCTCTCTCTCTCTCTCTCTCTCTCTCTCTCGCTCTCTCTCTCGCACACACACAGTTTCTCTCTCTCTCTCTCTCTCTCTCTCTCTCTCTCTCTCTCGTTTCTTTCTTTCTCTCTCTCTCTCCATTTCCATGTTCATTGCTCTAGGTCTTCTCCACCATAATCCACCTTCCAGCGTTCGCCTTGATTGATTTCAAGGGCTTGTGTTCCATTAAACATGCGAGGAACTTAATGGAAAGTCTTTGCTGAGAAAGAGCAGAGCACAACATTAAGAGCAGGAGTACTTCAGCTAGTGTGGGATTTACTAGTGCGGTGTCAGTTATTTTTGGGGCTGTATCTGCAGATTTGTTAAAGGTGACGCATTTCACGTTCTTCACTTGAGGTAAATGAGGTTAATTAACAGAGGCAACACCGTCTGCGAATATTTTCAGACAAAACGACTCAACTGCCATTTTAACTTTCTGAAACGGTGAAAGAAAGATAATAAAAGAAAAACGTCAACGCATATAAGAAATGCGGGTCTAGAAAACTCTGTAAACCTGTGCACCATTATGACGGAGAGAAATATCCAGCATGAGTAACCGAATAACTCCCTCGATTGCTTTTCTCCCTTCATTCCCAACAAACTCTATAATGTGGTTTTCTCCCCCCACAAGTCCCTGATACAGGCCCAAGTATTCGGAAACACGGCGTTTTCCCCCCTCGCTGCCTCTCAGCCCCCCCATCCCACCCCCACCCCCCCAGCCCTCCCCTTCCTCCCACCCACTCCCTCCATCCAAAGCCTTAATGGAAAGCATGTGGTGGAGAGATGAGATTGCTGCTTCATCTCTGTCACCGAAGCTGTGTGCCAATTTCTCTCTCTTTCTCTCGCTCAGCTCGGACCCTTTTCCCTTGTGCTTTGCCAGAAAAAAAATCTATAAATCCAGAATTTATGAATAAAATGACAATTAACACAGTGACAACTGTGTATAATAAAGATGCACAATGCAGTCTTAGAGAAAAGAATCAGAACCCGACGTGTTTACAGTAAGGCTTTGTTGATGTACTTAGCTTCACAATTGCACACTCCCACTCCAAGAACTAGTCTAAACCACAAGGAAAAGGGCAACTGACACTGCTTTTGGTTGGATCACTCGGACAATGGGGAAGGCATGCTGGTTGGTGACATGTAGCCAATGTTAACAACAAGCAGAACACATCCTCAGTAACTGCAGATCTTTCGTACGGTTTATGTTTTGGCTAATGCTGACCGGTAAAAATACGATTTAACAATGTTTTTGGATATCAGATCATGTTTGGGTTTGCGTTATTAAAGTTAATGAACTTGTGCGTCATGAATATGGCTATCATTTGCTAAAAGAATGTCCTACAAACCGGACATAGCTTCTTCTGATTGAACTGTTTTTGTTTTCTTATCTTACAGAGGCCCATATCATGGACAACCAGTTTTTCCACTCTACGTAAACACTGTTAAAGTGTCACCCACCGGCCCATACAACCCTTACATGGAAAACAAGCTTTAAGAACAGCCAGTTTCAAATTCACCGTTTTTGTAAGGCCACAAAATCTAACGCATTTACATCTTACAGACACTATAGACATGGTCAATTAACTTAAACTGACTTTAACTGATGGTCCAATAGTAAGTTCACACAAAAAGCTGACAACAGGCAACACAGACTTATTTGTTTTAAGTTAAATATTATTTTTACACAGTTCAGTTTACAGCAGTTTAGTGATAGTGTAGTAGCATTGAAGCCTGGAATGCTTTCAGAATAGGCCACAGTATACGGACACCAATGTTGATAGAGGTCATTTACATATATCAGTCTTAAAGGCACAAAAACCAAAATCTTGTTTAAATCTAACAGATGCAGGTGGGACGGAGATTTGTGACACATAAAACCATGTGAACTTCATAAGTGGACTTCAGAGAAAGAAGTCAAATACAAGAACCAGGATATGGGTCCTGTGGGAACCTTTTCTAGAATAGTGAAGATTACCAAGATGGAAATTGGGATTTTCAGAACAGATACTTTTAGATTTTATGCATTTTGAACTGCTTCTTTAAAACTATATTCAGCTTCCACCAAAATATATGCATGGCAGTTACAAGTTTTTACCTATAAATATTGCTAATACAATAAAAGTGAAATAAAGTAAAAGTTCTGTGTTTTCCCACTAAGGTCTCTAGTAATGTTGTGCAGAAGCAGAGACTTACCTTACACACAAAACACTTTCAACAGCCTTCCAGACAGAGGTTAAGCTTAAGTCTGAAAATACAGTAGACTGACTCCCCATTACTCCTGAAAACCAGCCCATAGTGACACATCGTGGCTGAGACGTGATTAATGCCTTATTGGAGCTACGTGAAAGATGCTGAACCTCGCCCGTGTGATTGTGTCTGAAACACGGTGACACATTCCACTGCAGATGTGCCTGTCTACACTGCCTGGCTCTTCGGGAGGCATTGGGTTACTCAAGCTTCTGGGCAAGTACGGCGGCGTTAGTGAGCACTCTATCTTTATACAGTTCCTTTCCTTTTCACAAAACAATGCTTTGTGTCGGAAGAGTCAACAAAGACTTATGAGAGCACAGAGGTGATTTCAGTGTCAGCTACGCCTTTAGGTCAAAGAGTTGATCCTGCAAAGCTTCAGACGGTCTAATCCTCAGATGACTCTTTATGGAGAAGTTATGAATACAAATTTTGGAAGCATGTGGTTTTATATGTATGCAGGTGTGTTAAGAAAGCTTCGCATTTAGTCATTCACACACTTTCAGACGGCTTTGACTCTGGTCAACAGCGCTTCTCACTAGAACACAGACTCATTGTAAAACTTCAATAGCGAGAGTACAGGCTTTTGGTGTTGCAAAAGCTCAGTGGAAAAAAAAAAGGCATTCGGGTGATTTCTAGGCTGAGTCAGCAGGCAGAACTTTGGCCTCATGAGCGAGAGAGACTGAGAGAGGGGAGGGAGGCAGAGGAAAAGAGATGGAAAGAGAGATGGAGGGGGTGAGAGAGAGAGAGTGAGAGAGATAGAGAGCAAGAGAGCCAGAGAGCGAAAGAAAGAGAGAGCGAGAACGAGAGCGAGAGCGAGAGAGAGAGAGTGAGAGAGATAGAGAGCAAGAGAGCCAGAGAGAGAAAGAAAGAGAGAGCGAGAGAGAGAGAGAGATAGAGAGCAAGAGAGCCAGAGAGAGAAAGAAAGAGAGAGCGAGAGAGAGAGAGAGAGAGAGAGAGAAAACGAGAGAGAGAGATGACATTCCTGCACTCTGAGTCAATGCCGCTAGGCACTTTTCTGGCGGACAGTCACCACCTCTACAACTAAACAAAGCCCCAGCTCACTTGGCGCACTGCTCTGGCAACAGGAAGAAGTAAAAGAGAGTATGGCTGCATCGCGTCCAGATTATAAAGCTGTGGCTTGTCTCCTGATTGTGCCTTGAGCAATACCTCGAAAGATGTCTATAGCAATAACAATCTTAAAAATTAAGGTGACAGAATGTTCAGCTATGCCACAGAACCAGTTTTAGCAATTTAAAGAAAGTGGACGAACCTTTAAAGAACACAACTGAAACCTACAATATAACATACGCCTGTATACCTATGGAAAAACCTTCAAACCATCAAAGCTTTAGTCTGTGTAAGAAGTTTAAAATGTAACAAAATTCTTCACACTTGTATGTCTCATTTACAAAAATCAGCCATTGATTCTTCAGGGAACCAAAAGTCCTTCTTCTATGGCATCGCCCCATAAAACCCTAACTGCCACCTTTTTCTTTTTTCCAAGAGTGGATAGCAACCCTCTGGAACAAAATCCGTTAAAATGAGGAACTGAACTGACGTGAAACTCATCATAAAAGCAACAGCAGCACTTCAGTTAAAAGGGCCCATTACTTTCACCTAATAAAGAGAAGCACCGGGCCTGCTGCACATTCCTCATAACTTAATCTCTTGCTTTGATTTCCAATAACACATGACCGCATTCCTGCCCTATGTAACGGTGCATATCTGTATGCTCTGCCTTGCACCCCCACCAATCCCGACAGCATTCCTCACAGAGCATGGTGACATCCGTCAGATGTAGCTCTACTCATTCCCTCTGTGGATCTGTTAATTATTTAACAGCAATCCCTTCATCAGAACGCTTACTGAAGGCCTGCCCATTCAACTGCTCAGAGAGTCCAACTCAGTAACCTTGATTCAAGTTGAACAATCCAAGGGTCGGCTGCTTCTTCAATCAAGCATCATGTTTAGAACAGGGAAACCTTTGAGGAACAACTGCAGCTCTGGACCTTGTACAGTAAGCTGGCATCTCAAACAGTTGTAAGCGCTGGTCACTAGACTACATGTGGTTGGAGTAGCCTTGGAAAGCTGATGCCAGAATGCAAGGCAAGTTATCATGAAAATGAGTCAACCGAAGATATTAAACATGTGCAAAGGAGTAAACCAAGATTACCTACATTCATTCCTGCAATACAGGCAAAATGTGGTGGCACTGCTCTGATGTTCAATAGTAAACCAAACCATCCACTCACTGTGCTGCTGGAGCAGAAGCTCCACTGTAACTTTTTCAAGTGTTCTCTAAGAAAACCGGTACTCATGTGGTGCGACAGCTTTAAGTCTCCATCTCTACCATTTCCATTCGCTTCAAGCCTTCTAAACAAGATCTCTCAAGCCCTTCGTGTTCAACATCTCGCAGCCATTTACCTTCATACAGTCCAGCTCCTCTGCAGACTCCGGCAGACGGCCGTAGACTTGGACTCCATTCAAAGTCGTATAGTATTAAAATAAGTTGCGATTAATACGGAAATGAGTCCTCCTGCACTTTTTCGGCGCTCTTTCTGCCAGCATTTCATGTTCGACCCGTCTAAAACACCGCCGTGACCCCGCTCTACTAAAGCGCTATGAGGGGAATGCATGCGAGATTAGCCCGGGCATCTAGTTCTACTGGAAGGCCCAGCCCCTTTCCGAGAGGCCGGGGATGTTTAGGGGGCTGGGAGAGAGAGCCCTCCTCTCTTTTTCTCTCTTCTCCTCCTCCAGAGCGAGAGGGGAAAGGGGAAAGGGAAAAGAAAGAGCCGCTGCTCCGTTTGGCTCCTGGCGACGTCGCTCAAGCATTAAATAGCGAGCACGACAAAAGGCTTTTGTGCGTTTGAAGCGGAGCGGTGGAGCAGCTTCCCTCCGCTCACACACTCAAAGTGAATACACTCTGAAGCCACCGCGGAACCTGCTGGAGTCCTGCTCACAGAGTCACACCACACATCTTTCAATCACCGTCCACATAATAAGAGCATGGCTTAACACGGGGCAATTTATATGCAATTTTATTGCACCCTGTAAATAACTAGAAATTATGCACTAAATGCACTACATATGCATTTAAATTTGTCCCCTGTATAGAATCTTTGACAATATGTAATCTGACTGATTGAAACAGACTCTGACTGTGGTGCACGGTGTGTTCTGACCCCTTTCTATCAGAGGCAGCATTCACTTTTTACACCACAGTAGCTCTTCTGTGGGATCCAACCGAACAGACTAGCCTTCCCTCCACATGATATTACCGGCTCACTGATGGCCCTTCCTGCAACCACTTCTGGTGAGTAAAACCCAGAAATAACAGGAATAGCACCTGCTGTTTTGAAGACACTCTGATTAATTCATCTTGTGATGCTTGCTCATTTTTCCTGCTTCCAATAAATCAGCTTAAAGAACTGACTGTTAACTTACTGCTTAATATGCCCCACTCCTTGACAGGTGCCATTGTAACAAGATATTCAATGGTATTTCCTTTACCTGTCAGTGGTTTTAATGTTGTGGATGGTCGGGCTGCTGGAATGTGTGTTCACAGCAGTTACTGTTACATTTTAATGGCACAGAATTACAGTTAAATTACTGTCAAATGCTGTTCACTTCAACCATTTTTCTTGTAACTATGCTGCCAGTAACTTACCGTATGTTTTTACAGTGTGGTGTCCCAGCATACTTGCATATTAAAGGCAGATATTATACAATATTAATATGAATGCATTTCTTGTGGCATAGATAATGTGATTAATGGTAAAAATAAATACATTTATATTAAGGCATTTTTTCTACCTTAAATAAAACTTTTATCAACTTGCTTTACCTTTTATATCTTTTATTATTTATAAAATACTCCCAACAGTTTATTCCCAGACTGAGTCAGCAGGGGGCTCAATATCTAACCTCAATATCTAACCTGTCATGAAATAATACTTTATAAGTCAGTTTCCTAAACACACATTAAACCTGGTTCAAATTTTACTGCAGTGGGTGAGGAGTTAGTGAATATTGTCTGTTGTTCTGGATGAGGCGTCTGTGCCCACTAAATCAGCCTGATGCAGATGGATCAAACGGTAACACTCCAAAAGCCTGTGAACTGCCCAAGAAAGTGAACTATGATATGATCGGATAAAATGGCCATTTTTTCCCCTAATGTGCTGACGTCTACAGTCTTGCTCAACAGCACATGACTGCGTCTTAAAAATATGATAGTGGCATTAAATCAATAGTGTATGTTTGGAAAATGACTTCCCTCCCTGCCCCCTCTGTGCGCGAGTTGCCGAGATAAGACCATGAAAGGTTTAGTCTTCAGTTCAGCTCAGCTGCAAGCACTGCATTAACTGTTAAATGACAATGGAATAAAGGCAAAAGCATATAATGAAACGGACAAAAAGCGCAGTAGTGACCGCAACTCAAATGCATCTTTAGAAAACTTAACTAATTGTGGGTGTGACATTTTATGTCCAGATTTCTTTGCAAAAACATGTGAAAGGCCTATGACACACACTTTGTGCTTGTATTCATGCAGACTGAGGTATAAGTAACGCCCTCTGAAGAAAAGACAGTAGCCAGGCTGAGTATTGTGTATATTACAATGCCACACATTACTACTACTACTACTACTACTACTACTACACACACACACACACACACACACACACACACACACACACACACACCCTTTGAATACTCATCAAAGAGCTCAAAGCAGTGAGACAAGTCTCAAAATGGACAGGATACCATGAAACATACGGGCTACAGAACTAATATAATAAAAAGTGAATTCACCTAAAACTGAATCAGTGATTTCCAGAAGCTTGAGTCCAGAAACTCCATTTTCTGGGAGGAAAGAAAAGGGGAGATTTTTTGGTCAGCCCACACAGTGTAAATTATTCAGAGTCATTGTCAGTGTTAATCTCGAGTACAGTGGTCGAGCGCCCCCTTGCGTCTAAATGTGGGTTATTGAAGCGTTGCCACTTCGTATTTCACTAAAACAATACAAAAAAAGCTCGTGTTCATTCACTTTCTCCCGTCTCTGCTTCATACAGATGGCACACATCACCAAACGTTACCTAAAAAGCTCTGCGCGTAATGAGGGAAGCCAATGTTCTTCATCCACGCGGAAACTTCGTCTGGTTTCCAGTCCTCGATTGAAATCATGGCTTCTTTCGCGCCCTCTCGGTCCACATCCTCCTTTCTAAACACACACACCAACAAAACAACAGCATCTTCATTTGTTTGTCCATAATTACAGTAAAACTGTACATAGTACACACATACTCCCAAAGACTATGCTGTAACACACACACCCCCCAACACACACACACGCGCACACACACACCTGAAGTGGGATGTCCTCGTGTTACAAGCTTCACGTTTCACACCGAGAGTAGATACAGATTTTTCCTCAGACTTGGAAAGAGATTTATGCTGTAGCCTCAGAAAATGTCACCAAAACTTTGCTTCCTCAATCTGACAGTGTCGGGAGACGAAGTTGGGGGCGCTTTTGTCAAAATCGTCTTTACGTACGTTAAATGTTTCTCACCTTTCTCCTGAAAACCCGCCTTCTTTTCTCTTTTCTCCCAGCTGTTCACCGCGAACTGTTGTCAGACACAGCAGCTCACCTCAGCAGGTGAGGGCGGAGCTTAGGACACTGCGCCTGTTGCATTATTGGACATGTAGTACAGGAAAGAGCACGTACAACAAAACACCCTCTCCAACAGCAAGCATGACTGGAGGCTATGCATTTACAGTGTGCAGTGATCATTCATATACAAATAGCTCGGTGCTGAGGGCTAACAGGTGTTTGAGGATTAGATAGATTTTTCCGCTCACCCTGTTATCAATGGAAAATCGTCATATTAAAAAAGTACAATTAAATGGTTAAAATGTGAACAAAGTCGACTGTGTTCGGACATGAAAAAGCGGTGGAGATAATCAGACACCTGAAAATTTTTTTTGCGGTAGTTAGTTATATGACTGGGATATGAACTACCTTACGGTCAAGGCACTTTATGATTTTACAATGCAAAATAATTTTGCACTTTTACCACCACCATTGCATATAAAACTTTAAAAAAAAAAAAAAAAAAAGGTTCACTGGTGGTCTTCTATATATAAAAAAAGGTTATTTTTGTTGTATATTTTGACCCCTCACTCCCATGCTCACTACTGTATTAGAAGAACTTTTAAAAATCTGAGTGGTCAAGTTGCAGTTTCCTTTAAGTGACAATTTCTCAATATAAACACTTTTTCACACTAAAACTGCACAACAAAATGTGACCTCTGCATTTAATCCATCACGTGACGCAGTGGGCAATGATGATTAGCACCCAGGGAGCAGCGTAGTGGGACGGTACCTTGCTCAAGACTACTTTAGTGGTGCAAGGTCTTGATTTTATCCAAAAATGCATATTTAATATAAATGCATGGAGGTGTTGTATGGCAAAAATCCCTTAAATAATTGTTTTTTGAAAACCAAACCAAGTTGGGGTTACACAGCTCAATGTATTCCTTTACACAGGAAAAAATGATACACCAAGTATAAGAAAAAAACAAACAAGGACAGTTTTTTTGTTTTTTTTTTAAATCCTCATTTATTATTCCATGACCGACTACCTGGGTCTTCTGATCAACCCATCTGTAGGACTCCCCTGCTGGAGAATCGATCGTACAAGCCGTAGGACCAGGATGACAAGTGCAACATGAGTGTGGGGGTAGGAAAGTGTCTACAGTATCACATACAGTTTCAACATCTGCGAAGAGGCAACAAATATAAAATATAAACTCTACAATAATGTCACACCACATCTTTACACGCTGCACTGTAAAATCTTACTAGTAACAAGGATGACAGATATTAACTAATATATCAGCAGGTAGGACAAATGACAAATTCCCTAAAATGGGTAGACCAAGAAACAGCACTAAGCTTCAGGCATCATACTCCCTTTACAGGAAAAAACAGCAGAAGGACCCAGTATGCTATCTGCGTGAGCGAGGCCTCCCATTAGGCAATACGTGTAATAACACAATGGTAGAGTAACTGAAAGGTAATGGAGAACCAGTGAGAGTCCAGTACAGCACTCTGCTGGCTGTTGATGCAGCAGAGAGATGGGGATTCGTCATTTGCGTCCCTGAAAAGGTGACAACGTCGAACAAGCGCCGAGTGAGTGAATAAGAGCAGAAGCCTCTTCAGGGCAGAGTTCCCCCAACGTCAGGAGACAAAGCTCCACAGGTTTATACACTGCTGAGTGCATCAACACCAGGCAGCACTTTACCTATGAATGGATGCACAGTAACAATGTTAGTACATGAATAACCATTTTATACAAAGTGCAAACTGACCGTGACACCAAAGGTGTCTCTGCTCAGTACTGGAAAATTAGGCTGGAGTTTTGAAGGACATAAGATTAAAAAAAGATACTATAGAGAATTTACAGTTTACTGATTTAACTATTAAAAAGTTTATTTACAAAGGGATTTAATGCACCATCACTGTTTATTTGCTGCAGTGCACATATAGGGTGTAGGTGTGTAAGCGAGAGGGAGTAACTTAATAGGATTTGACAGGGGAACAATATATGCAATTCCAAAGTGTAAATTCCAGGACAGATGTTTCATCACCGCAGCCCAGAGGCATCCAATCATCTGGACAAATCTGATTCAAATTCAAGAATAACTCACCCTCCAGAAGCTCCAGACTGGCTCCACCGCCTGTGCTCACATGGCTGACTTTGTCTTCTGTGTCCCACTTGGCGCAGCAGGTAGCGGTGTCTCCACCACCTAAGAATAGTCATAGGTTACACATGCACACAGTATTTGAGTGTTACAGCCAAAAATTAGCAAGATCAATGACATTATACTAATTGCAGCTACTGCCATCCAACAACAATTTCTTCAACACAGGGTAGTGGTAATGAGAATCTGGTGCCACCTACTGGTCACCAGGACACATGAAAGATGAATTCTAATCAACACAGCAAATAAAAAGGTGTACTGTTGTTGTGTAATTGATAATATTTTATATAAATTTATAGAAAGCTTCCACACGGAGTATCTTAATGAGTCAATGCAACGTTAGCTACTTTAGCTGTACTTACCGATGATGGTGATGCAGCCGTTTTTGGTCACTTCCACAACTTTGTCCATCAGATTTTTGGTTCCCTTGGCAAAGTTGTCCCACTCAAACACACCAACAGGTCCATTCCACACAATCTGCTTGGCTCTGCTCACAGCGTCGGCATAGACCTTAGAGCTCTCAGGCCCACAGTCCAGGCCCTGGAAAAAAGCCCAACACAGCTCAGCTTCAGCATTTGGCCTTTGGCTTCGATTCTAGGTCATCTTTTTTAATCACCCCACGTCAATTAAAGAATTACCTTCTGTATAAAGGAGTTCATCCATTTTATTTTATTATTTTTTTACTATTAAAATAAAATATTTATTGTATTGTAAAATCTCTTTACACAGCACTCTTTCTAAAACACCCAGCCACACTACACAGCCTACCATCCAGGCTGCAGGAATGCCAGCTTCCACTGTAGCGGTCCCTGTCGCAGCATGCTCGTCAAACTTGTCTGCGATGACAAAGTCAACAGGAAGAGCGATCTTGACACCATTCTTCTCTGCCTTGGCCATCAGGTCCTTCACAATTTTGGACCCCTCCTCATCAAACAGGGAAGTGCCAATCTGGCCCAATACATAAAAAAGAACAATTGGACATTTGTTTTTAATAAAATTATAATTATAAAGATTCACAAGATCTGCAAACCACTACCCAGTCCAAAAGAAGAGTCAACATTTCTGATAATGATTCATATGCACGAAAAACAATGCATGGGACCTAGAAAACCCTCACGAACACTGTATCTTAATCTGTATTTTCAGTGTGAGTTCATTCTTTACTGCTGTCCACCCATAATGACTGCAGATTATATAGTGTCAGAAGCTCAGTTAGCTTAGAATCGGTCAATCTGGTGATTCAAACCACTTTTCCTTTTTTGGGCCTTTTGAGTACATCAAAATTAATTGCCTCTTCCTGACAGCATTCATTTTAGGCCACTCACCTCCATGTTGTTGAGGACCTTGAGGAAGGTGAAAGCCATGCCGCCCCCAATGATCATCTCATCCACTTTGTCCAGCATGTTGTTGATCAGCTGGATTTTATCTTTGACCTTTGCCCTGCAATGAACAAAGAACCTCTAAGGAAAACAGGCAGAAATCCACTAATATTAGACCTGTAACTGTTTTGTAGGCTTTTGGACTCAGATGGTGTTAAAAAATAAAAACATTTCTGGGTCTGGATTAACCCTTCATGAAGCGGTCCACATTGTTTGCAGTTTATCAATGGCCAGTTCCTTTCAGTGAACTAGTTCACCAGCAAGGGGCCCAGAGAGGGAAACTGCTGCAGTCATCACTGCAAATTAGTGACAGCCAATGACCATGCACGGTTGTTTGAAGCAAATTAGTTTCTAGTGGGGAAAGTCTCAATCTTGCATAGTTAGGGTTTGTGCACCTCTACAGTGAAAGGAACATATGTCCAATCACATTCATTTATAAAAAAGGTAAACCCTGTTAAAAGGAAATCTCTCAAAACCCCCATCCCAATTCTGTGATCTGCACATCTAATGAGCTTAAAAAACGTATCAACTTTCTCATTGAAACATTAACAGACTACCTAAAGAGGCTTACTTGTCACTTATTGAGGGTCCAAGTTTACCAGGTTGTGGTTTTTAAAAAACATCCTTATGCACAACAGACCCGTATCATACAGGGGATTGCACAACAGACCTGTAGCTTTCCACACTTTGACCTCCTTCCAAAGGGGAAGCATGTTCAGCAGCACTTGTGTACAGTGGTAGAGCCCTACCATGTGCTGGACACTTTTCATTGCACATTATGCCAGTGTGTGACAATAAGTAGGGCACGGTCACACGTGTGGCCATATTACATAAACTATCTATTCCTGGACGTTCATTGATTTCAGAGACATTCAAGTATAAGTGGAGACATAAGTTGTGCAGAACAGTTGGTCACTTAATACATTAGCATAACAGTGACCAGGAGTGCTACTATAACTGTGCTTTAAAATCAATAAGGTCTACATTCTGCACACAGGCAGTGTGAGTGCAGCATATACACAGAGGCATCATAAATTCAGGTAAAACATTAGACTGCACAACATTTTTACATTCCATTTTAATGCTTTTAGAATGTTTAAAGTGGTTTGCCATGAGCATTTGCTGACTGCTTTTAGACAGTCATTGAATACAGCATGCATTATAAGCATACATTCCTAATGTTAACACACAGCACCATGAACAAAAGCCAACTGTTCTACTTCTGCACACTATCCTTAAGTGGAGATCCTATAATCCTTATCTTGTTAGAGTAAATTTAATATTTTACATTAAATCAAGATTTGGCACTACACCTAATTGGACATTTGCTGATTTTATTAAATGTTTATGAAAAAAAAGAAATATATATATATATATAAAAAATAAATTTTACTTCTACATACAAGATATGTAACTGTTGGTCAGAAAAATGCCAAGAATCATTTACAGGTACATTTACAAACCTGTGATTTGGCCCAAGAATTCACCTTATTTGAATGCTCATGGATATTTGAGAAGCTCTACTCTGACTGGCTTACAGTACAGCCCTGCAAGTAAAACATCTACAGAGATCACTACAGCCATCAGGTCAGTAACAGGTGTTTAGGCATCAAACTATGTTTGAGCCTGAATCGAAACTAAGAACTGAAGCCCAGTTGACCAATAAACAAAAATCCAGCCTGTTGATGGGTTCTTTGGGAAGGGTACGAAAATGCAGACATGTGCTGCACGGTCAGCACAGAATTTATTACTGCAGCTAGTTTTCTTTGATTCCTTCACTACATCTTCAGAGGTTTAGGCTGAATCCACCTAAATACTTTCTGGGCTACAATTTGGATGGTTTCTTAACATCACATTTCTCTATATTATATTGGTGTGTATACATGTGTAGGAGCCTCACCCTCCAAGGATGGCCAGGAAAGGTCTCTGTGGTTTCTCCAAGGCCATGGCAAAATAGTCAAGCTCCTTCTTCATCAGAAAACCTGCAGCCTTCTGAGGCAGATCCACTCCAACCATGGAGCTAAAGGTAAAGTGGTTATTAGCTCAGTAGTGTAACCTCATGTAAAGATTCTTGCAGTTTAAAGAACTGCTCAACCAAACAAGGTAACGTTGCTGAGTAGCAGTGGAAGCTGATCGCCACCAATTACCACAGTATCAATAGCATAATGCTAATTGCTAGCTGACTATATAGTGCACTGCAAAGTAAATGCAAATGTTGTGCACAAAAGACTGGACACACCTGCGCTACCATTTTCCAAATCTAGAAATATATTTTAAAAACATGTAACTGAGCAGAGACTAAAAGTTGCTTAAATCAAATATTTCAGGACAGGCTCTACAGGACAAACAGGATAAAAATAACATATACAAGCTATACTGAAGCCATTTCATACAACACAGATGTACCTGTGGGCTCTGTGTGCTGTTCCAAAGGCATCGTTAACATAGATGTCACCCAGCTTGGACAGGGAGGCCCTGAAAGCATTGATCTCTTCCTGTGATGCTTTGGTCTGGAAAGAAGAACCAAAAAACCCTCAAAAACAAACCTGGACCTTTGGTGGGCTCTGAATAACAATTCCAGTGATGTCTACTGCCTTCTCTGTATGTGGACCCAAACTTCAATTCTTCAATATATAAATTGCATATCTAGTTTTCAAAAGGTTTTGTTGTTTTTGTTCTTCAAGTGAACCTTAAACAGTCACTTGTCACCAGTTGCTGCATTTGGTTGCACAAGATACATCGGACTTGCTTGATTTAAGTGAGCCTCTATTCAGGACATGGACTAACCGTAAACTACCAGCAACTTGGATCAAGTTTCTGCAGAATTTAAGCCCCACATCTGCAACTCTTGAACTCCACTCAATGAAAGGTCATGAACTTGCCTGTAAAATGTCTGCACCCCTGATCTACATAATGTCCAAAGTCCACCAAGGACATCTACTACTGTACCAACCCTCAGAAAGGTCAGCAGGGTGTAGGTGTTTCTTCCCCCTCTCCTTCCCACCACTGCATTCCAGCCAGGGCTCCACAGACCAGAAAAGCAACATGCTCACACAAGGCCACCCCAGTGCCCTTCCTGTAAATGTCAAAAGGCCAGCCACACACTGCAGCAGTCCACCCATGACACAGCCTCTGCTCTTTAAGAGCAGCAGGTGGTTAATGCTTAGGCTTGGGTGCGTTCACTGATGGGAAGGATAGTGCCTCATGTTAAATGGATTTTAAAATGTATGCATTAACTGTTAACTTCCAAGCCTGCCCACAATGACTTCATTAGAGAAACAATGCTAATTCTTTCCTAAAGAAGCATAGCAATAGTGCCTGTACGCAATGACTAAGCACTTCTCCTCGACCACCCATTTACGGACTATAGCTCTTAACTCAGCACTCACTTTGTTTCCAGCTGCATCTTTGCCCTTGCCCTCCTCAGCCACATGAAAGCGCAAGTTCTCCAGAAGAATAACAGAACCAGCTGGAGGATCAGCACAAGCACTCTCTACTTCTGGACCCACACAGTCCTTCAAGAACTTGACATCTCTACAAGAGGGGGAAAAACATTAATGTGGAGAAAAACAACAATATAACAGATCTTTCTGCCCAATAGTTGGCCATGAATATAGACCAACTTAGCAGCATCAATGAACACTGATACTAAACAGTAATGCGGACAACAAGAAACAAATTTAGTTACTTTAGATAAGCCTAAAAGAATTCATTCTAGAAATGGCATAAACTTCAGTGAGTAAGAGAGTGATGCATCAGCAGCTTGGCTCACTTACTTCCCCAGCAAGCTCTTGAGTTCTGCAGCCACAGGCTCCAGAGAGTACTTGTCGGGCATGGGAACACCGTCTGGACGACCCAAGTGGCTCATCAGCACCACAGCTTTAGCCCCGTTGTCTAAACAGTGCTGGATGGATGGAACTGCAGCCTTGATTCTGTGTGGAGAGTTTTGCTTTGGATGAAGTTCACTGGGTTAACGGATTATAGAAGTTAGGAAACTTTTGTTTTTACACCCACAAGAAATCAGCTCAATTTTGCAATCTCACATTACCTCTGGTTGTTCGTGATTGCCTTGTCCTTCATGGGCACATTGAAATCGACCCTGTGTGAGAAAGAAATCAACATCTGTAAATCAAAGACGTACTGCATATTGACTACAGCGGTATAGTACACTGGATTTAGTCTGTAAATGGTGAGTGTAGGAGTGACTGGGTGTATGGAAACATGATTCAAGATACTGTGTTCACAATTCAGTATTCTCATGATATGGAACAAATCAGAAAGAAGCAAAATGTGTGATATAGGACACAATGTAACCATACATCTGGACGCAACACGTGACACCAGCACTTTGTGTTGTTCACGACGGGGAATGTGAAAGGACATTGTGAATAACACTCTCGTGCTCAATTCAATTATATACATTTGTCTATTACTTCAATTAATTCTTGTGCTACAGCACAAAAAAAAGCATTTCGTGCTTTTTCTCCCATCAATCTTGATGCATTGTAATTATATTGAGAGAAGAGGAAAAAAAAAGCAGCTTAACCATTTCAGCACAATAATGGTAGTGGTTTTGCAGAAAAATGCTGAAATCAGTAATACTTGGAGAAGAAACAGCAAAGGGCATAATTCTGCAATTATGACTTCGCGGCAGTGCTTTATTTATGAATATAGCCTTAACCAGTCAGCCTGGGAGCTCAGATCAGGGATTTTCTGTATTTAATATTAAAATCGATCAATACTAAAGATCTAGGTTTGCTTTTACAGTGGTCTGCTCATGCTGTATTTCCATGTTTGTGCTCTCAGAAACAAAGGGAAATAGCAAGGTTATTTTAAAAGGACCCAGTTTCGCTCATAGAAAGCTGATGTTTAGCACAATTTAGCAATTTCTCTGTTCAAAAAACAAAGGGAATGAACAAACCGTGCTGGAGACCAGCCCTTCAGGACATGAGTAAGGCAGCTCTGCAATAGCACACAACCTTAAAACCACCCCCACTGTTCATTCAGAGGTAATTAACAACAGGAATTACTCCAAATATAGAAGCAATAGGCAGCTACCACAGTGCAACAGAGCTTACTCAGTTTCACCAGCACAGACTAGTGTAAACGTGCTCCTTGAATGGACTCATTGCTGCTTCAGTTCAGAAGAGAAACTACCACATTCAGAAGAGTGGGATTTTACAAGACCGCTTGTATGACGTGATTCAGTTTCTGAGATGACTTTCCCCCCCCCTATCGTGCATTTTAGGACTCACTGCTCATCTGCATGCAGAATGTTTCCCCTACCCTCGTTATGTGTCACCAGGAGCTCCTGGCAGCACGCACGCTCACCACAGCACGTTCGCACACACTCCAACACGTAACACCTAAGCCCCTCCACTTCCTCTGCCCTTCATTCCTCCATCAGTCTGGTGCAGCCAGGCAGAAGAATGAATGATCAGTCCACTGTGGAATACTGCTGATGTCCATACCCATTCCCAGACACCACAGACAAGCAGCGGGACTAATGTGGAACATCTACAGAACCGATTTGTAGAACATGATCGGTTATTTCACCAAAATTCATTTTGATCAAATAACCGATCATTAGATCTTAGCTCAAAGCAGAAAGGACCCCCCATGAGAGACCCAAAGGAATAGTCCAAGGACAAAAATGTCAAGCTGTTGTGGCTGCATTCACAAGAGCATCTTGGAGCAGAGAATGGGTCTAATTTCAGCTTCATGAAAGAGAGGGAGTCTAGGAGAGGGTTGTGTGCCAGATCTTGGTTTAAGCATTATTTTAAAAAGACGTTCTCGGAACTGAAAAAAAAAAGCAGGCAAGTAAATATAATCGGGGAAAGGGTGAACTGGTCCTTTAAGGGGTAGGCCATGTCTCCTACGCAGCGCTCGGACAGTGAGGAGCGTGGATCAGAGCACCACCCCCACATCAGCTCAGCTCTGTAGTATTA
Source organism: Arnoldichthys spilopterus (assembly GCA_037974385.1). Classification (NCBI taxonomy): domain Eukaryota; kingdom Metazoa; phylum Chordata; class Actinopteri; order Characiformes; family Lepidarchidae; genus Arnoldichthys; species Arnoldichthys spilopterus. Next base: position 4,323,546 of record JBBPDA010000025.1, on the reverse strand, counting down.
AAGCCGGGGGCGAGTTTATCTTACCTTCAAATTCAAAATATGTTCACAATCAAAACCACTGATACCACTTTCACATTTCCATCTACCAGAGAGGTTTATTAAAGACGAGCACTGACATTCGGAGCAAAAACCTCCAGATAAAACGCCTCCTGAACTCATGTAGCATCACGTTATATGAGGAATTTAGAGCGACGCAGCTCCAGTACATGTCGTTTTCCTTTCCCCCAGTAGGGGAAGCACTAGGGTGTAACTTAATACTGACGGAAAAAAACGTGCAAACCGAAATCCGCCAGAGACCACAGTTGTGAGAGTAGGAATAAAAGCGGCACGGTAAGAAAACTGAGGGGATTCAGTTAAAGCTACATGTGGCTGAGCTTAAACGGACATTGCTAAAACGTGGTACGTGACATATCCACTTCCTGTGCAGGACGTCAAACTGAACCGCTAGCCATTCATTCAGTTGGGGTTGAGTGCTGTAACACCCGGTGTGAAGAAACCAGCATGAAGCTTTAACAACACAGACAACCAGGCTTTAGTGAGCACTGCGTGGCACAGAGTAACTCCGCTAGTTAGCATCACAACGACCAGTCAACAGGGTGTCTGCCGTCAAAACTCACCTCATGATTACACGCTTTCCTTTCACGTTCACCTTGTCCAGTGTGAGTTTGTTTGACAGAGACATCTTGAATGTGGATTGTCGGCGTCACTCTCAGGAAGCTGCAGACTCCAGAGCTGGTAGTTCCCGAATGAAAACGACCTTAGCTTCATACTCACGCACCCCAAGTGGGTGGGGTCTAAATGGAACAGCCCGCAGTTTATTGGTTCGCGTCAAGCGCGGTATGGGCGTAGGAGCCGGTCCTTTACATTAGTTATTGGGCGAAAATGTTGTCTATCAAAACTTTACTACCCCGTCACACTGGGGCTGCTGAAGCTGCGGTATGCGACTTTTCATGGGCGCGTTTCAGGTGATAAATGTTTGCAAAGGTATGTATTGCTACTTCATTTATTTTAAAGCTCTACAATTTCTTTACTGATGTTTAACCAATATTTTACTTTTATTAAAGTGTTAGCAACCATCATTTTTATTCACTCCTTAAAACGCCGTGACTAATATCCCCAATACTCCTCCCATCACAGAAAAATCTTCAAACTGGATTTTTTTTCCTGTGCTATTTATGCCAGTTTTAGAGAAAAACCTTTGTCACAGCAAGTAATTCCAGACTGCACGTACTCAATGGGTCAAACGCTCGTACTTAATATAGGCTCGATACCGCCATCTCGTGGGCCTCTGCTTACTTAACAGGCAAAACGATTCACTATTTGAAACGTCAGTGAGGCTATAGATTAAAAACTATACACCATAGAAACACGGGATTCGTAAAATGCATTGTAGGCTTCCCCCCTTACAATGTGTATTGTGCACACAAAAGCCTGAAACCCATCATCATTTAGAAACCATGTACAATGTGAACTCAGAGCTTCATCATGATCAGCCATAAGTGGAACAGGGCATAGCTCATTTGCTGAAGTTAAAGTAACTAGTTGTCATTGTGAACACACTCAAGCACCACAACGAAATGCAACCTCTGCATTTAACCCATCACACGTGGAGCAGTTGGCAGCTCTCAACAGCATCTGGGAAGCAGTGTAGTGGGACGGTACCTTGCTCAAGGGTACCTCAGTGGTGCCCTGGCCGGGACTCAAACCTGCAACCTTCAGGGCAGTGCCCTAACCACTAGGCCACCACTGCCCACTTTGTGCTTGACATTTACCTGACATTTACCAGCCCTTTGGCATAATCCTCCATTATTAAGCTACATACATTCTCAACTGTCCATTATAATAAAGTAATGCAACACACTGCATTAATTATTTAATTTATTACATTTTTTACAGACCTGCCAGGTCAACAACAGGACATGGGTATAGTGTGTATCCATCAGAAACATGGAAGAAGTTCAGAATGTTTTGGGAGGTTCCTTTATTCCCCCCCCCCCCCCCCTCCCCTCCATTTCAGCACATAGGAGAACCCTGAAGTTGGTGTCCATCACTCTTTCCATTCCTTGGGCTGCACCTTCCCTACAGGAGACAGATTCCATGTGATGCCAGTTGAGGTGATCACCTGGGAACAGATTACATAAATATATAGAAATTACACAAAGCCAACAGCAGATAAGGACGAATGACCGTGTGTGGACATTAGATTACAGTAGAAAATCGAAGTGCATCAAACGTGAGACGGAGCAGAGTGGTGCACTTACATATCCCCACACTGCGGTGCAGAACGTGGCTCCCGCGATCAGCAGAGGCGTCCCGTACTTCGCGTGAAACTCAGCGGACACACCTGACGAGCCATGTCGGACAGCAACCTGGCGGGCACCTTGACAGAAGAAGAAAGCCCACAGCTGTGATCACAGTGTAATCTGGTGTATAGATGATGGAATATAATAAACGTATAGAACATTATATAATATATAGGAACCATGAAGTGGCAGAATTTCCAACGTGAGCACAAATCGCTTTCCAGCGCCTCTCTCCAGACATAACCTGCTGCTTGGATGAATTTCCTGGCCGCAGTGTTTTAATAAGAAAGCGTGTAAATGAGTATAGTGCATATAGACTCGAGTCTGTGTCTTTGACGAGGGGACATGAACAACCTGGACATCCCAACACCGCCAGGTCCACTCACTCACACGCCGACTCCTGCGCTCAGCTAAGGTTAGCGGAAATATTAGAACTAAACTGAAACTGCTGAGAAGCCAAACACGCCGTAGTGATACTGGATGAAGGTTAATTAAATTATTTTAGCAGCTAATGTTAGCAACTAACTCAGCGTCTACTTTTATGATCTAGATATCTCAGCAATATCGAGTACAGCACATATTAGCAAATGAGCTAGCAACGCTACACAGAGCATTGAAAGCTTTTAGCTTAAACACCAACCACCTTTTCTGTTAGCAGAAATGCAGATAACGTTTTTAACCTTACCAGCGAGGTTCAGTGCAGCCTTGGTGAAACGATACATGTTTACTGAGCCTGTTTCGTTGACTCGCTAAATACCCTTGAACGGTCTAAAACAAAATGGCAGACTACACACGCCGGATATCCGCACGAGCCTTAAAGCGCATGCGTGCACTTCGCCTCTTGGAGGCGCTAAAAGCATGTCGGCGCTGTTCGCAGATCTACAAAAAAATGTACACACTGACTACGCACACATTTGTTATGCAGATCGAAGCATTTCGCACTTTTGAACCAAATAATAAAACAATATTAATAAGGTGAACCACCAAAGGACAAAGTATGTACAAGGAGTCAACCAAGGTCTCAAATAGTATAAGGTAGAAATTGTTTTTTCTTTTCGTCTTTTCGATATAGCGTCTTGGTACACAGGAAGCGAATACTAGCCACAGCAACGGCTAGCAAACAGACAGCATGCTAAAACTACCTGCGCCCAATAGAGTTTCAGTTAGCCACAACTGTTAACATTTTACTATTAAAACGACATGATAATGAAAGATGGTGCAGTGCAAGCCTATTACAGTCGTGTCAGGATGGCCGAGTGGTCTAAGGCGCCAGACTCAAGGTTCAATCCTTCCGTATAAACGGGGTTTCTGGTCTCCGAATGGAGGCGTGGGTTCGAATCCCACTTCTGACACATACTTTTTCAATCTTTCGTTTCTGGAGGTTTTTTGTACTTTTTCTCAAGCAACAGCATCTATATACATAGGTCAGCCATAACATTAACGTCACCTTCCTAGTATTGAATAGGCCCCCCTCATTCTGCTGAATCAGCTCTGACCTTTCTATCACAGTCATATATATATATATATATAGTCTCTGACCAATACCAAGATTACATTGCCACAGCATCTCCAGACCTATTCCTTGGTACCAGTGCATTGATTATTTAATATCCCCAACACTCATTTAATCTCGTCATGTAGTTCACAAGCTTTCATATGATTTAACTGAGTTTGGGCAGGGGGTTCCAAGACCAGGATGGATAACAAACTTCTCTATAAGTGTCAGATACAGATCCCATAACATCCTACTCAAATTGTCATCTAAAATGGAATAGCTGAGGCTCACATTACCCTGTATGAGCTTTATTATTGTAGATGGATGTAAATAAAAATCACATAATCAGCTGTTTCCAACTGTCCAGTGCTGAAAGGTCAGTCCTCTATAACCATTAGTATCTGAAATTTAGCATTTGTAATTGATTTTGTAAAGAATTGTGCACATTAATATACAGTACTGTGTTAAAAATCTTAGACCCCAAACTGTTTATAGAGATTTGCCTGAGCAGTGTCTTTCTGTCAGTATAAATACAGTTCAATGTTAGAGTAAATGCAAAAAAACAATATTATGATTTTTGTTCTGTTGGTCAAAAGTAGTTTTCTGAGCTGTTTTGTGAAAATGTTTGAACACTGGTTTGGTTCCAGATTTCTCCATGATGCCTTTAGTCACTGCAGTTACATCAGTAACACGACTTAATCTAATTAAGGACCAACTGAGCCAAACCAAGTATTTTATGGTAACTGCAAGTAAGACTTCCACAAGGAGAGGTCTGGAAATGGTTAAGTGGACATGATTCACATAAAATCACTCTTCACTGAATAATAGAACAGAAATACTTACTGCCCAGCTAAACCGCCTTTAAATATCATTTTTTCAGGTGACTTAGACTTTTGCACAGTACTGTATATACTTTATTTTACTGAATGTACAGCTTACAAAAGAAAATCTTATCTTCAACTGGCACAAAAGAAAATGTATTTTGGTGGCAATTATAAACAGGGTCAAGTTAATACATTTTTAATGAGAATTCTTCAGATACAACTGTTTCAACCAGGCCCTCTTATCAGTACCCAGTCATGGAATGTTACGTTTCATCTCCATCTTCAACCAATCCCTACCACACTCAAATGTGATTTTGAAGTTACATGTGAAATGTATGTAGTGTATCACAATTCTTTGTATTTTACACATTTGTGTTAGACAAAATGCCCAAACAAACCATCAGAATATAAACAGCCATCACAGAGCATTACTCAGGCATCATATCTTAACTACAGATCACAACATTTGCTGCCAAGATCACATAACCTACAACACTCTTTAAGAGAAAAGCCAACTCAACCCTTCTTGGAAACTTAAAGACAGGTTAGTAAAGGTCACAGTGAGGCAAAAAAAAGACTGTCATCTAGACCAAGCAGTCTAAGTGAGCAAGAATTATCAGTGTGCATTGATGACTGCAAGAAAATATTGGCACAAGGGCATGGCTGAGAGGAACTGAGGTGCGTGGCTGCCTCTTGTGCCCTTGAGCAGTCTACTCCTTCTTTTTGTCCTTCACTTCTTCATCGTCTGTGTACTCTGTAGGCTCCTCTCCAGGCTTCAGAAGTTTGCCAATGTAATCATATTTTTCTGTGAAAAAGTATTAAAAATATGGTTACTCATAGAAAAAAAAAAAAAAATCAGGTGAATATGAGTAGAATTAATATGTAATAAATCTGTATGGATGTGTTTGTCAATACAAACTGAACTGACTGAATAAAAGTGAACGAAAATTCCAGAAAATGTCCCTTTGACTTACGAGTGAACTGTGTCTCCCACTCGCTCAGGCTCTCCTGCTGCATGGCATTGAGGTCCGAAAGATCGTCATGCACATCTTTCAAGGCCTCCTTGTCCAGACAAAATGTAGCCAATCCCCTGGAAGCGTCCCTGCCCGCAAAGACCCCATAAGGGCCATCTGGGGAAAGAAAAAAGAAAGGAAAAGATGTTAGATCAAGATGTTCATCATGCAAATTTCACAGGCAAGCATTGTTATTTTTAAGGCAAAGGTTGCTATCTTTGAAATTGCTCCTGGACGACATGGACTTGGTTAACCTGGCTCATGTACTTTTGACTGACTTTAAAACACAGGCCACAGTTGACATTTCCCCTCATTATGAGCAGATCCTGCAATACCTAATCAGACCTTTACCTTTGGCCTTTCCTCAGCCTTATTATTCATTTACCAACCACAAACAGCCACAGCATTGCCTAGTCACAATGTGTGTTCAAGAGGCACCTTAAGCAGTACCAAGTCATGATTTATTTATTGAGAGTTTAATTCCAATTTATTTATTAATAACAATAAAAACAAAATAATAACAACAATATACAATATAAATACATGAATTCTATCAACATTATCATTGTATTAATAGTAATATTAATATCAATAACGGCATTAGTAATAAAAAAAATAACAATAATAAAATTATATTGCAAAATTGCTCCCCTGAGGGTCTAATTTGTCACATTTTTTGTTGTATTTTTTATATAATATAATAGTCGGCATATTTTTAAGCCTAAAACCAATTAAACCCCAAAAGTCTGCTTAATCTTTTAGCAGATGTTCTTGCACAAGCTGCTAGACACTAGGTTAAGGGTTAAGGGGTTAAAGTTGCTGAATGTTTCAGGAGGTGATCCTCTGAATGAGGAAGGAAATAAGGGGCGTGGCCGATCTTACATGGAGAAATCTGTACTGGACATGGAATAAATGCATAAAAACAGCGCAGCCTGTGCAAAAGTGCAGGGGCCGCTTTACCCTTCTCCTGACCAACTTACCCACCCCGAACCTTCACAAGCCCATCCTACTGAGTGGTTTTTACCACTCAAGCAGACGCCGTTAAAGCCCATGAAAGCCCCAGAGGTATTTAGTACTGAGCTCCTTTACCTGGCCCGTAGAACTTCTTTCCTCTTGTTACATCAAACACTTTGCCACTGACAGCCATGAGGATTCTGGGATTGGTCGCTCCATCGTACTCCTTCAGCTCCGCCAGAGTGAAGTCTCTCTTCTTCAGCTTTGGTAACGGCTCCTCGACCTCGCCCACGTCTGCGGGCTTATCGCCTCGGAATATTTTGTACAAGAGAAACAGACAAAGGCACAGCAAGCTCAGATTCAGGGGCGAAGTGAAAATTTCTTGAAGGATTCCCGGAGAAGTTTGCTCGCCCTCCTCTTCGGCCATTTTCGTGTCTGACTCTGCGTGAGAAAAAAAGACATCGAAGCTTATCGAGGAGCCAATCGCTGCACCAATCACTGAAGCCGAAAACATTCGATTGTCCTTCGTCGTCCAATGAGCTTCTTTGGTGAAACGAGGGGCGTGTGCTACCTTATATTTGCGTTTAAAACTTTAGTTCGTGTGTAAAAGTTTTTTTTAAAAAAAGTCTTAAGCAAAACGACTGCATTTATCAGTGTAAAATATACAACTTTCATTGTTTGCACGTGAAAACAAAACGATTTGCATAAGCGTATAGAATAGAGTTGGGCATTTGTGCCTAAACACGTGTAGGACCATTTTAAAAGCACTGAAAAGCAGAAGCGAATTGCTAATCTCACATCACAAACGGAGAATTCGGCACATCGTATTGGGGAAAAACAGAACCACATGTTCCCCTAGATTTTCTTCCTCCGTAGATGATGTGGCCGCGAGCATAGAAGCACCCCAGACCAGCAGGTGGCGAACTGTGGCTGGCAGCAGGCGTTGTTTCAGACAGTAGAATAGAAAAAAAGATCAACTAGGAAAAACAAATCGCTTCACACGCATCGGGACAAAAAGTCCAGTGACGTGGCTCGCTGGGATCGCCTGACAGCGGACGAACACAAGGATTAAGAGGTTTGGCAATGATATTTATATCCACTCGGTAGCTCATTAGAACGGTTAATGTGGTTACTTTAACATCAATGTGTGTAGCGATGTTTTCGGGCTACTTATAAAAAAGCAGGTTTGTTGTTATTGACTGCTGGTTTAACAGGCACAGCCACAGTCAGCTGAATGTAATGTAGAAAACCTCCAAAAACTACAGTGTCTCATCACCGAGCCGTGTCAGTGTTGGTCAAAACACTGCCATTGATCAGTGATCCCAGGTATTTATTCCAGGTGTGTTGTGATCTGCTTCTGGTCTGTTTGGACGTCGATGTCCGTAGCTTAGGTAGTTAAACGTCTGTACATATTATCCTTGTCTTCCCTTGTCCTGTCACTCTGCGGTGTCTGTTTAGATACACATTTCAACACAAATGAACATGGCACTGAAGCTGATGATCTGAGTGATTCACAGGATGCATGAGGAGTGAGGTCACTGAACTACCGCTGTAATGAAGCACAGCACACTGTAGTGTACTGCATAGTTAAAGAGCAGGTTTAGTCCGAGCAATTTAAATACTTTAGCATTTTTTTCATTATGCCATTCAAGTTTACACAGATCAGCCATAACATTAACACCACCTGCCTAATATTAAGCAGGTCTTGCTCATGCTGCTGCAACAGCTCTGACTGTGGTGCACTGTGTGTTTGGACCCCTTTCTCTCAGAGTTAGCATCACTTTTTAAACCACAGCTCCTCTCTGGGATCAGTCCAGAAAGCCTAGCTTTCACTCCCCACATGTATCATGAAGTCTTGGGTGCCCATTACCCTGTGGCCGATTAACCAGTTGTCCTTTCTTGGATCAGTTTTGGTAGATACTAACTACTGCATAAGACCTGCTCTGATTCACAATAAAGCCAGTGTCAAAGTGGCTCAGATCCTTACACTCGCCCAGTTTTCCTGCTTCCAGCACATCAACTTCAAGAACTGACTGTTCACTTGCTAATATATTCCACCCCCTGGCAGGTGCCATTGTCATGAAATAACTAGATAGTCAATGTTATTCAGTTTACCTGTCAGTGGTGTTAATATTGGGACTGATGGGTGTGTATTAATGTATCCACAGTGCTGTATTTTCTTTATATTAAAGCCAACTGAAGTATATTTCTTTAAATATGCATTGTTATTTCAGTTCCTGGTCTATTTTAGGGTGATTCATTATACCATACCACTTTGAAGAATAAATACTTGTTTTCTTTGTGTGTAATGACTTGTTTCCATCTATAAAACATTTTTCAGTTACATCACGGGGCACTGGTGGGTAGGAAAATAAAAATTAGCCAATAATATTATGTTTTACCTGACCCTCCGTCTAAGTCCACCTATTATTAAATGAAATGCCCAGGCAGCTCAGAGATATTGTATGGTAGTATAGTGCAGACATAAAATATGAAAAAAGGTTTCCTGGAGTTTCCTTTAGGATTGGTGATGTTTTTTCAACTACATTGTGTTTTGTCTGTCCATTATAGGAGTTTGGGATGTTTTAAAATGTCAGACAACAAAAACCCAGCAAATGACCCGAAGGAAAATGGGAAGGGTCAGGCTCCCAAAGTGTCATCACCACCATCACCTGGTGATTCCTCTCCTGACTCTCAGAGTGACAGCTCTACAGATATAGCCCCTACATGCAAAACAAGGAGGAGGCCAGAAAACAAGCCCCAACCAGAAGATACTCCAAGCACACCTACCCCAGCAGAAAATGCAGCACAGGCAAGCAACTTTCTTCTGCTGTGATTTGTATTATGCAATTTTAGCTTTAGATTAAACAGAATGGCCAAAACATATGCCTGCATGTAATGGTTTAGGACCAGGTTAATTAATGTTTTGAGTTGGCTGCGAATGTTCTAGTTTCACTATTTAGAATGTCACATTTTGGCAGAAAAGAACATCATGCAGTTTAGTGGTTTACTGCTACAAGTTGAGCATGTGCTAATTTGAACATTTATTACAGAGGCTGTCATAAATACTTTATTTAAAAATTATGGATTTTTCACTGAATGGCAAGATTTTAAGTAAACAAGACTTAATGCATGTTTGGAATTCTACTGCCCTGGTCTAAAAAACAGAATATGATAGACATACCAATTTAGATACATTTATAATAAATAAAAATTCTATGAAATTATATAAACTAATAAAAGTCAGACATTGCTTTTCAACCATGCTTCAACAGAATTTATTAAAAAATAAAAACTCATGAAACAGGTCTTTCCAAAGATGCTCAATAGGATTGAGGTCAGGGCTCATAGAAGGCCACTTTAGAATAGTCCAGTGTTTTCCTCTTAGCCATTCTTGGGTGTTTTTAGCTGTGTTTTGGGTCATTGTCCTGTTGCAAAACCCATGACCTGCGACTGAGACCAAGCTTTCTGACACTGGCCAGCACA
>JBBPDA010000025.1:4282181-4302611 GCA_037974385.1 Arnoldichthys spilopterus | reverse complement strand
TATATTCATATTCCATCTGTGTCATTTATTTTCTATACTATAAAAGTCAATAAATAATTATCTTTGATTTGCAGTCAAATGAAAAGGGAGAGGTCCTTAATCCACTAATCACTGGAGTATTCCTAGAGGTATGTTCTACAAAGTTGCATTTTCTAAACTCACTTGTTCATGTGATTGTAAAGTAATAGCAGACATGATAGCATGGCTAAGTTACGCTAATAGCCCCACATTTGCATTAGTCTGCTTAAATAACACTATTTGGTGTCTATTCATTGACATTCATGGTCAGCATTAGCTTTTTGGACTGAACTCCCTGAATAAGGGGACACACTACACTTTTACACACTTCAATTGTACATGTAAAGATTGTAGGTTAAAAGGATACTTAGTATTTGGAGGTAATGTTTTTAATGCTGCTGATCACCTTAACTACACAATTACAGTTTTTCTCTACTTATTCCCAGGCTTCCAACAGTGCATCATATATCCAGGATGGTTTCCAGCTCTTAATGCCAGTACTAGAGGTGTCTCACATTCAGAGGACAGTTGGCTCAGGCCATCACTGACAACCCTTTACCGTGCTAAGCAGGGATAAATACAGCAAATTATTTTGATGTACTGTACAGAGTAAAACAGTATTCGGAAGTGGCTTTTTATTGTTAACTTTGCCATTGAAGTGTTATTGAGGGTTTTATAAAATTCGAAAAATGTAAGTTAATGCTGGTCTCTTTAATTGACTGTATAAAAGGGCATAGATATTTTGTCTTACAGAGAAACCGACCACTCAATAAGCTTTGCATAGCATCAGCTCTATTTTTGGCATTTTGCAGAAAGGCAGAATAGCTAAAATGCACATTATAACAGTATTGCCGTTTTGAGGAATATAAAATATGCATTTAAAAAAAATAGCACTGCCTGAATACTAAATATTGTGGATACGTATTGTAATCTAAAGGTGAAATGTTGGGCACTTCCTATGTGGAGGTTCTGTATTGTTTTGTTGTAACATCAAAGAGACTTAAATACAGTAGCATTTGAACACATTTGACAGTTTGATGTTAATTCAATGGAATTCAAAAGTAAAGGTAGGATAAATGTAAGACAGAATTTTATGTAGTGTGTTTATGTAATTTATGGCTTTTAACATTTTAACAGGTTATCACACTAAAAAATGACATGATTATAGTTCCACTCACACCAAAATGCTAGTATATTGTTTCTTAATTCTTATAATATCTTTTTATTACATAATTTTAAGTCTACCTTTATTTATGTTGTCTGCCTATAGCCCAGTGGTCACCAGCCCTGCTCCTGGAGATCTATTGTCCTGCATAGTTTACTTCCAACCTGCATCTAACATGGTGCCCCTCCCAATACCTAACATCATGCATCTGATCCATCCAATCTTAAGTTATTTTGCTGGAGCAGGTATAGCAGATTGTGTATAATAAAAAGGGTGTGTGTTGAAAAATAGCTTGCTACAGTGGTTATCAACCGTCCTCTTTGAGATCTACATTCCTGCAGATTAGTGGAAACCTGCATCTGACATAAATCCTCCCTTTACCTTACTTCTGGAGTTATTTAGCTGCAGCAGGTGTGGTTAGAACTAGACTCTGCAGGAAAGTAGATCTCCAAAACAAGGTTGGTGATGCAACCCTGAGCAACAACATGCAGTTTGTGTACGGATTGTGCCCAAAAGTACCATGTTTTAATGAAGTGAAAGTGACTATCATTGTGAACACACTCAACTGCCACAACGAAATGTGACCTTTGCATTTAACTCCTTACATGTGCACACGTGGAGCAGCAGGTAGCTATCAACAGCACCCAGAGGGCAGTGTAGCAGGACAGCACCTTGCTCAAGGGTACCTCAGTAGTTGCCTAGGCGGGATTCGAAACCTAGTGTCCTAACCACTAGGCCACCACTGCCCAATGCTATATGTGACCAACATTAATATCTTAAGTACTAGTATGGCCAAATGTTCCAGTATGCAGCTTGGGCCATCTTTGTGATGTACTGAATGCAGAAAAGTATAAAGTAAATGTTGATTATTGACCAATGTTTTCCTGGCCAGAAGAGAAATTTTACTTTCAGTTACAAAACACAACATTAAAAACACAGACATTTAGGGCACTTAATGAGTCCAAAAGGTATTTTATTATTACATATTATTATACAAGTCAGACTGAACTTCAGATGAACCCCAGTCCTTTCTGAGGCGGTATGGACAATATGATGTGTAACTCAAACTATTCAAATACAGAAGCATCTGTAAATGAGCCCATCTTACCACACATAGGAGTACAATGAACTTCATTTTCAACACAAGCACATGGGTTCATTCATACATTAACACAAAAGCACAAGATTATAAGGAAGAAGCTGGAAGTGAAGGAGATGCAGAAATGTTCAGCTGCTCTAACTTTTCTGTTAAAGATGCTTCTGTGTTTTCTGTAGACTCTGTGAGGGGCTCCAGAAATTGCCCTCCCGCAACCTTCTTTCCAGTAAGGGGGTCGACCACTGCCCCGACTTTAAAGACTATTTCTGCCAGTTCATGCTTGACATGTTTAGATCTCCTCTCTGGTAAAGCCTTCAATAATACAATGTCCCCAACAGTGCACTGCTGCAAGGCATCATGGGCGAAGTATGTTTTCCTTTTGTTGAAATACTGAGAGCAAAGTGAGAGAAAGATTATAAGAACATTTATACTACAGCTAGATAATGTACTGCACCTGTATTACAATACAAGCATTAATTAATTGCTTTTGCAGAATACACATGCGTATGAAGGGCTTAGTTTAAAAGCACCCAACACATTTGATATTTCGATAACTAGGGCTAGCTTTTGTATATACAAAAAAAAAAGATATTACTCCATAAAAAGGTGATATCCTATAATCTGGATCTACACAATTCTGCTTATTGATAGAATTTAAGGTAATTTTGAGAACAACACAAATTCAACTCCATGCCCACCCTGAGCAAAACTGGAACAGGTTTTTCCTCACTGTAGCACAATGATAATTTTGTAATTGTCAGATTTCTATCTAAATGTTTACTCGGGTATATTAGCAAATATGCTCTTGCACAGCCTACTTTTGGGAATAGGATTCCAGATCAAATAGCAGGTCAAAGTATAAACAAAAACACCCAATGTGTTTACTGCACAACTCTCATGTACCTTAAGCAAATATGGATCCAAGACAAGTCTGGTAACCCGAACTTTTGCGGTCTTCCTCATCTTGGTCCCAATCACTCGCCCAATGACCCACTTTGCATGGACCGATGCTTGTTTCACAGACATGTTTAAGACTTCTGATGCCCTGAAATTCATAAATACATACTTAAATATGGTACCCACATATGGGTAGTAAGTTATATTAACAAATTATTAGTAAAAAAAAAAGTTACAGTTCAAGTTCATTTTGAGTATTTTTACATTTATAGTCTGTTTTGGTTATTGCTTTACTTCATGTGGTAATAAGCTATTTAACTGGTTTTATAGATATCAAACACAAACCTGAGGAACCAATACAAAACAAAATGATTCAAAAAGTAACACACATCAGGGTTGTCCATTCTTATCCGCAAAGGGCAAATGTGACTGCAGGTTTTTCAAGCAGAAAGGTGCTCATGGGATTCTTACTCATAGTCAGTTAAAGTTGATTTGAGTCTTCAAATAACTTATCATGTGAACTGCTGTAGTGAAAACCTGCAGCCACACCCCTAAATTAGACAAACAAACCTCAAATCAGCTTTTGCACTGTACTGCTGGTTTAAGGTTTTTTTGGGTTTTTTTTTTACAGTGTATTAAAAATGCAGAACCTGAGCACAACTTTGACTAGGGAGGCATCAATCCAATACTGATATCAGTGTTCAGCCCAACGCTGGCTCAAGATAGACCGATCCATGGTGCTGATCAATTTAATTCTGTTATTCTATGTTTGTGTACATGTGCACATTAACTGTAATGCTTGTTATTTTTCATTTATCTGTTTTATCAAGTTGCTGGTGCATGATTACCGCTTTCATAATAAATGATTCAGTTTATGGATTTATTTTTATTTGTTACATATAAGTTGGGAAAGCGATGTTAAGTCAAGCCTGATGTTGCCTTACACACAATACACTTAAGTACATCAGCGCGCTCTCTCTCTCTCACACACACACATCCCTTCGGACTGTTAACCTTAGCACCGTTTGCGCTGTCGTTTGCTAATAAAAGTCACTGAAAACGAAGTCCTGTTAAAAAATAATGTGCATTACAACAATACTATGGTAAACGCTGAAACTGAATATAGTCTTACCCTGACAGTAATGGCTATGAAGCGAGGACATTGAACAAAACATACAGCATGGAGCCTGCGCTCTGAATGTCAAGCCATGTGGCGCATGTTGATGACGTTACCTACGGCGTGCCGAATAGAGCAGTTTATTATAGCGATCTAAAAAGCGACATCCTGAAACCTCACTCCACACATTCTGCCAGTGTCACCGTCTATCCCCACATGCTAATTTACAAAGCCTTAATTCCAGTGTTTATGAGAGCAGATAGAAAAAAATGTTTCATAAATTATTCTTCTAATAGGAAAGCTGTTAAACCCTGATAGTGTTTAATTATTTTAAAGTGATTTACTTATTGAATTTACATTTGATTTGTTTTGGCTGACAACTAGGTTGCATTTTTTAAATATATATAAACATTCTGAATTTAATGCCTACAACATGTTTAAAACGTTGGGACAGTGGCAAAATAAAAGTGAAATGTTTGTAGAAGTTAAACTGTTTTAAAACATTACACAATAAGCAGGTGAGCTGGTAACAGTATGCAAAAAAAGGCTCATCTATACTTCCTGAGAGAATTGCCAATCAGAAAGAAAAAAAGAAATCAAAAAGAAATGTGCTTTATGGAAGATTACAAAGAATTTAGGCATTTCACCATAAAGTACATAACACTGTGAAAAGGACAGAAACTACTGTTGAATGTGTATGACCTTCATGCCCTCAGAAGGCAGTGCATGAGAAATCTCCATGTTACCGTAAAAAATATAGCTATATGACCTTGGGAGTACTTTGGAAATATATTGTCACTGATCATAGTAAGCAAAGTAAATGCAACTTAAAATGTCTTACACAAAGTAAAAATCATAAACCAATGCCATGCAGAAATACTGCCAAGCTCTCTGTGTTCGAGCTTATCTCAGGTGGACCAAAAGATTGTGGAAAAGTACTGTGGTTAGATGAGTGAACATTTCAACTTGTTTTTAAGAAAAAACTGGGTTCTCTGTGCCAAAGACGAAATGTATAATTCAGACTGTTATCAGCTAAAGGTGTACAACCCAACATGTGAAGCAATAGTGCCCACTACACAGGTGACTTGAATATGTGTGATGGTATTATTGATGCAAAGGCACATATTGGAATTTTAAAGATTCATTCTGCATTCACTAGAACAGCATGGTTTTGTAGATAGAATTTGATTGCTTGACCTGCCAGCAGTTCAGAGCTGTCTCCTGTTGAAAATGTATGGTGCATCATGACAAGGAGAATCAGAAAACAGTGACCACATACTACTGAGCAGTTGAAGTCTTGTTTTCAACAAGAACATTTTCACTTGCCACACTGCAGCATTAGTATCTTCTGCTTCATTAGTATCCTCAGTTCCAAAATGATTAAATGTGTAATTAAATGGAAAGGTGATGTAACACAGTGGTAAGCACACCTTCGTCCCAACTTTTCATGAGTATGTTGCAGGCATCAAATTCTAAATTTTTTATTTATAAAATACATTTATTTTGGTCAGATAGCTAGATAGATGGACAGACAGATGACAGACAGACAGACAGACAGACGGACAGATGGAAAGACAGACAGAGACAGACAGGTAGATAGATAGACAGACAGACGGACAGATGGAAAGACAGATAGAAACAGACAGATAGACAGACAGACAGACAGATATACAGATAGACAGATAGATAGATAGATAGATAGATAGATAGATAGATAGATAGATAGATAGATAGATAGATAGATGAAATAGCTGTCTCAAACAGTCATGAACTACCAACTCAAACCTTCAACAATCCTGATCATAAGCTCAAAATTTCAGTTGTGTCTCAAAGTAAATATTGTGAAGAAGCTGACTTAAGATCCATAACTGAAACTTTAGTCTATAATTGATTTGTTTCTGAACATTAACTTTGTCTTCCACAACTGTATCTTAGGAGTCAATTATTTGGGTAACCGTTTGGTGTAAAGTGGGTCATTTGTAAAAGCTCTTCATGAATCTTGTTATAAGTTAAACCATAAGACAAAGTCCTATATAAGCAAAGCACTTTCGTCTGTGCACGTTCCAATTCTCTTGTAGACATTTTGGCCTGCGTTTCTAACTGGCCTACACTCAAGTAGGATTTGGCCTTTGTTAAACAGAGATGTGTCTAAAATAAGGTAACAGGTCATACCATGCTCTAATGTGTGTTCAACATGGCAAGAATAAGTAATCCCTGGATGGGAATTGGACAAGCGCCAATGCAACACAATCTGGAATTAATCAGAAGCACACAAAAAACATGGCCTGTTGCTATGTGATTCCCATTTAAGGCAGTGCAGAGGGGATAGTTAGTGCAGAGTTAGATCACTATCAATCTTAAATAGGTTTTTCATAGTTGAAATATATGAAAAGTATATGAATTATAGTATATAAAATATGTCATATAAAATATAATACAATTTTTGCATGTGTTGATATAATATACACTACAAACTATACATTTACATTGACTTTCTACTGTGGATTAAAGCCTATTATCAGCTATAGACATAGTCATAGAATTAAACTTTAGGATCTCAAGCAATTCATGTGAGGCATTTTTACATGTGCCATTAGCAAACATTTCTAATGCAGACATACCACATAAAACAGCTTTTATTCAAATAAACTTAACCACCAGTATGCATGCTATTTATGGAAAAGCTGTAAAAGCTTTTGACAGCTCACAGTCAATGAAGCCTTTTTGCATTTGTCTTGCTTGATAATTCTCTTTAGGTAACTGCTTCAAAAATTCATATTCCCTGGTGTCTAACTGTTATATCTGTCTGACTGTTTAATCTGACCAGACTGTTGTTCTTTTTGTAAGAGTGAAGCAGGGAGGTGTGTGATAAGACAGCAGAAGCAGGATAAGGAAAGGGAGAGGTAAGCTAGCAGGAAATAGCCCAGCAGCCTGAGATACCGGCTGGTGTGAAAAGGGCAGTTACATATAGCTTGTTTTATTTTCACTGGAGGACCATGGCTTACAAATATTTTCCCCAAAGTAATTAATGCCCAGCTTGAACAGGCCTTGATAACTACTATCATTGCTACCTTGCCTTTTGCATTATGTGCTGAACAATGTTTGTCCAGCTTAATTCACTGGCCTGGGTGTCCTGAAGCATGGCAAAAATGATGACACGTTGGTGAAGGAATAATGTCATGTGGCATGTTTGTTGGCTGCGACAAGCAGCTTGATTTAAAAACCACTTTATGTCCATTTTTTAAAGGAGAATCCTCTGGAACCTGTTTATCAGTAGTACAAACCTATAGTACATGCTCTCAACGTAATACAGAATTATAACTCAGCCAGTTTGTATTTTCTTTCATATGGATAACCTAAGTAATAAGCCTGTTGATATAATAAGAATGGAATTTAAAAGTACGTTTTTCACTTAAGTGCTTTTCAAGCAATGTACATACTCAAAATAAAAAATTTGTTTAAAAAAATAGGACAAAACTGATAACCTTTACATGCTTAAGTCAACTGTATTTATACAGATGCTACAGGAAATGCAGGAAAATAGAATAGATAGTTGGACTATTGGGTGACGGTTTCGCCAAAGATCAGACTTGCACAGCTTTTCCTATACCTCGAATGTAATCAATGGGATATTTTTATTATCTGAAGTTTGCTTCTTTAGTTTTGCGCTATAGTAGATCAAATCAGGACCTGGATGTCCAGCACAATTTGGTAGTTCCCTTCCTCATACACACTCCCTAAACCTGGCAATGACCAAGCAAGTTAAACTCAAACAGGTGTGTTTTGAGTAGGGAAATCATCAAATTGTGCTGGACACCAGCCCTCCAGAACTGGATTTGGGCACCCCTGTGCTAGAGCTATGAGGCTAATGTAGTTGGAAAGCAATGGAAGTTTAACCAGTTAGCACTGCACATCATGCAACTGTATTCGCAATTTATCAAAGCATGTTGAGTGGTAAGTAATGTCAAATTGGCTGGCAGATGCATTTTCTGACATATTATGATATGCTGTTACAAGGCACAAGCAGTGGACATCAAGCATTTCTTGGCTAATTGATTACCTTAGGGGATTACCTTAGGGGATTTTAGGGTGACATTTTAGGTTTATAGCAATTTCAACAGGGTATTTGGAGCAGAATCTTTTTTTAGACAAGCAAAAAAGACTGTTTGATAAATTTGCTTCCACTATTTCTTGACATTAAAAGAATAATAACAAATGGTTTGTTTATGTGTGTGATGTGTTTATGTCGGTCCCAACAGGTGACTTTTAAAAAGTGATGTCATTGTCTTCTCCAAACAACATGAGGTCAGTGTGGAAACACAGGTCACCAGGCTGAAAAGCATAAATCATTTATTAATTACTTGAATAATATTTTTCTCACTTAGATCACCTCGTGGACCACAGCCTATAAAAGTTTCCTCATATGTCATGCTTACGACAACAAAACCTGCTCTATTTCAGGCAAGTAACACAAACTCATGTAGGCACTGAATCTTATACAGGTATGTGTCTTACATCTGGAATAGGCCTGAACACACCATGAAAACAGACCTACATCATTATCTTGAACATAAGGAATCGCCCTTTCTCTTTGTGCTGGACTGCACACCTGCCAAGAGTGAAGTGGAATGGCATTGTAGTGAAATAATGTTGGAAGAGAAGTGCACAAAGAAAGGCGCACTAACACACACACACACACACACACATATACTGTAAATTACATTACTGATGAAGAGGGTTTGTGAGTTTGAGGACACATGCCTTTCAAAATTTCAGTCATATTTCTGGAGAAGTTGGGACATTTTAATAAAATGCAATTAAAAGGATTTTTGGGTTAACAGTAGCCCTGTCACCTCACAGCAAGAAGGTCCCTGGTTTGATCCCTGGGTCGGTTTCGTCTGGGTGCTATGGTTTCCTGCCACTGTCCAAAGTCTTCAAATAGTTTGAATGGATATTCTTAATTGCCCAAAATGAGATTGTGTGTGGATGGTTGTCTGTCTATGTGTTGCCCTGTGATGGGTGAACCACCGGTTCTGGATGAACTCTGCCTTGGGCCTGTAGTCAGCTGGGATTGACTCCAGCTTCCCTGTGACCCGAAATGAAAAAAGCTATTTAGCAAATGGATGGATAGATGGTTTGTCAGGTTGTCAGTTCACTTAAAGCTTTATTTTACTGACATAGATACGAATAAATTACTTTTAATGTTTTGGCAGACCAACTTGATTTTTTCAATATAAATACATTTAAAATGTTTCCCGTATGCTTCTGTCGACATGCCTCGTGTTTGTTTTTGTCTAGGCCACGCCCATGTCCCCACCTTGTTCACCTGGTCTTTGTCTCTTGTCTCTTCCCCTGCCCAGGTGCTCCTTGTTTTGCCTTCCATTAAAATCCCTTGTGTTTGGCTGTCTTAGGTCTGATCTCGGTTGCATGTTCTGTTGTAATTTGTTAGTTTAATAAACTGTGTTTAAATCTGCAAGCCCTTGCAATTGCTTCCAACACTTACACAACCTTACAGATGCTTTCAATGTGAAACATACATTCATATTCACATTCAAACATACATATGGGACAGAGGCAAAGTAAAAGTTAGAGTAAGAGTTACAATATTCAAGTTACACTGATTTTTTTTTATATTCCACAATAGCAGATGAACTGGTAACAGGTGTGGGTATTATGAACTCATCAGATAAGTTCAAGATGTGTGCAATAAGTGTAAATGTGTGCTGTGGTCAGATGAGTCCACATTTCATCTCGTTTTTTTCATGGAAAATTAATGTCATATATTCTGTGTCAAAATAGACAATCCCGACTGTTACTAGTGAAAGGGACACAAACAAACATCTGCCATGATACAGGGGCGCATCAGTGCCCAAGGCATGGGTGACTTGCATATGTGTGTGCCATTGACACAGAGGCATATATTGGGATTCTAGGGGAACATACGCTGCCATCAGTGTGATCTTTTCTTGGGAAGTCCATGGAAATTTCAGCAATACAATGCCATTCCTCATTCTGCACTTGCTGTGGCTTCAAAAACATAGTGTGTGTGCTTGACTGGCCTTTCAGCAGTCCAGGTCTCCTATAGAAAATGTATGATGCATCATGAAGAAAAGACTCAGATAATGGCAACCACAGAGTGCTGAGCACCTGAATTCCTGTGTCAAAAATTCCACTTGCAAAACTGCAACAATTTATATACTCAGTTGAAACAAATGATTAAAAACTGTGATTAAAAGGAAAGGTAATGCAAAACATTAGTAATCATGCTCCATGTCCCATGTCCAAAGAGTTAGTAAGTAAAGCAATAAGCCACACAAAATTGTTACAGTGAGATTCCCAGAATTAAGCCTTAAAGCAGAATTAGAATAATTGAAAATGACATAATTCAATAAATAAGATGAAAATGAAATCATTCTAGGAGGGAGTTTCTTTAAAATGACAGATTGCAGAAATTTTGAAAAAAAATGGTGGAATTCACCCTTAATGTTTATTACACAAAATGTCTAATCACAATAATCTAATTCTGCATTTTCATTGTTTAACTTTAGCAAAATACTCAGAATAATTTGTTCTTATTTGATGTAGAAAATGAAAAGCAAGGTGTCCCCAGACTTTTGACAGCCAGTCTACCCAGTGCCAGAGGGCTTCTCTCTCTGTAGCTGAGTCCAGTCCAACTCTCATCAGTCTGTTTACTTATGCACAAGCTGCTAGCTCTCAGTGCAGCACTGTCCCCAACCAATGGAGCTTCTCAACTTGTACACAGAGAATGTGTTGTAACCACTGCAGTGTGTGTATTCAAGCTAAATATTACAGCGTTAATGCTCACAAACAAATAAGTCATCCAAATATATGCAAATAATAAAAAACCCAATTACTAACTACACCCAACTTTCACTCTCTAGATTTAACCATGTTAACTTCTCATACATAACCTTCCAGGACATTTCAGAATTATACTCATTGTAAGTCCAAAGGTTTCTAGACACCTAAAATTACACTTAATATACAAACTGAGAGTATAGAAACAGTTTGTGTGCAATTGAACACCTGTATCGGGTGGACAGCCAAATTCACCATTAGAGGAGGTATAAATAAGAATAATTCTGGATAAATATTGTAGAAATGATACATATTCTTTAGCTTATATTTTAAGCTAAATATAATAATAATCATAAGCTTATATTTTAACACAGGGAAGTTATGTCATGTCCTTTAATTCCACAAAGAAGAGACACGAGACTGTGTTGAACTAGGCTAATGGCAAACTTCCAAACAATCAGTTGCTTTGATTACATCTGTTTTGGTACTACATGCCTTTTAACACCAGGAACAAGAATATGGTGGATGTGTAGGATGATTGCTAAATGTGCATAATAACATGTTAATCTCTGAAAGGCTTTTTAAGCTATGACAAACAAACAGTCATCAAAGATCATTCAAAATCACTTTAAAAGTGTGCCATATACCAATTATGCTCCAATGTCAACCATTCCTATCTTTTCCCAACTTTCCTGACCTTTTTGAATCATATATCGAGCATTTACTGATATTGTTTTGGTCACTATTATAAAAATATAATTATATATTTTTAGTTTTTTATGAAAATATTTTTCATAATTTCTCTGGCAATGATTTCATCTTTGCTGGATTCCTAGTTATGACCTTGTGTTGCTCTTGAAGTGTTATAATAGAATGCTCCCTCGAAACGTTACATCATGGGTCTGCCTCTGAAATCATAATCCTTGTGGTGCTTGGCCTCACTGTTATCATACAGGAATCTGCAGTCTTTGCCAGCATAGCTGTTAGAGACGAGATATCCCCTCATAACTTTCTGTACAAAGCCCCAGACTCGGCCATGTAAAAAGAGGTGCATTTTCTGTCTGTGAAATAGACCCATGGATTGCACCCATGAACCCCTGAGGAAAAACTACCTTTTATGTTTGATAATATTCAAGAAAACAGTGTACAAAATATATGTAGATAATAATACAACAACAACACAGTAACTAAACCAACCTTTTTTAAAAATTTATTAATTAATTAAAAAAAAACATTTGTGGTCCACTGTGTTCTTTGCTCAGAAGACACAGTACAAGTGACTTCAAATGAAGCAAGTGACGAAGTGATTTTGAACTTGATTTTGAGGTTTCTTTCAGAGAAGCATATCTAATTGTAGACATGAACATTTCTTTCTCCCCTTGCAGTTCTTGTCCAGAATTTGATCAAGTGTGAGTGGAATCTAGCAAGTGAAGCAGAAATTTAGATAAAGAATATCGAATGCAACATAACAATCATTTGACAGGGCTGCTGAATAATGACATTAGAAGCCCACAGATGAATGCTCTATACTGTAGTAGATTTTGTACATTTTCTTTCATACATTATAAAGACCTTGAACAGACTGCCTATATATGACCATTTCATGTTTCTTAGTTCCAAGTGGCAAACTCCTAAAACACAAGTTGGCTACTCTAATATTTTGGTAGATTTGTTTTTTTTTTAAATCAGGAATCAAAATATGATTGCCCTTTTGGATGTCTCACATTGCTGTGAGACATTATAGTTTATAGTAGTTTATATAGATTATAGTGCCCAGACACTCTTTTCTTACCAAGTTCATTCTGTTTATTCTGTCATCAGTTTTAAAATGTGTGCTTGCCAAGATATGATCTTCACATAACACTGTTGCCTGTAGGATGTGTTCTAAAGTCTAGGGTCACCATTTACAATGCCAAGCACCATCTAGCTGTATGAAGTTCCTTTCATCTGTGGAGTAGTTGGAGTTGGAGGAGCTGAGTTCTCACAGAACAGACAGAGCTCCATCATATACCTTTGGAACAAGCATAAGTGCTGTGTGTGATCCAGAATGAATCACCAAACATGATCAAATACCTTCTTGAGTCTGATCCCACTAATGCTGCTGTGGATAAATAAATAAATTATCTGCAACAATTATTCAGTATGTAGTGTCTAAAAGAATAGAGGCTATTACTGCAGCAAAGTGGAAGACAAATTCCCTGTTAATACCAGGATACAATCTTTTGAAAAAGAAGACATGTTAATTTTTCATTATATTTGAAAAAGCATTCATTTCACTCTCTTTGATACAGTGTCTAGAGATACTTGAGGAAACCATATGGAAAACTGACTTTCTCAATCAGTTATTCAACAAAAATGTCAAAACATATAATATTCTTTTGTGGAGAAAGTAAGTACACCCTTGGCCTCAAAAGCTAGTATTGCTCCATACAAAAATAACTTCTTATAAGCATTTTGCACAATTGTCCACCAGTCTCTGACATTGCAGGCACTGCCCCCCCCCCCCCCAACAACATTTCAACTGGGTTAAAAAAACACACATGCTTTCTTCTATTTGAGCCATTCTTCGGTGGATTTGCTAGTATGCTTAGGATCATCCTAGGTTTAATTATACATTTGCCCCCAAACTATAACATTTCCACAACCATTCTTCACAGTTGGTATTGGTTTCTTCTCCTGAAAAATTGTCTAGGGTCCACACCAAATGTGTATTGAAACTGTGGCTAAACAACTACACATTATTTCAAAAGGTCTCTTTTTTCCAGTGTGTTCTTTAGCACACTGTAGTCTTGCTCTAGTGTTCTTTTTGGAAATCAAAGTTTTTTCTTTATATGCCTCAAAACATTTGTAAATTCTTTCTGATTGTAGAAATATGCACTTTCACACAAACAGCTGCTAGAGCTACATGCCAATCCTGCTATGAAAGTCTCTTCTTGGAGACTACATTTTACTGAATTTACTGGGACATCCAGTCCTTGACAAATTGGTGGTTGTAAATGTAGTGCACTTATATATGATTTTATATTGGAATTATTTATATATAATAATTTAAAGAGCATTTAAACACTCTTGCCACAACTGTTTTTCTGAAGTTCTTAGAAAGTTCTTATCTTGGCATAATGATACCACACACTTCAATAAGCAAGAGAACACCAGATAGGTTCCAACTTTAAGGTGTGATAAATGTAAGGGTGTACTTGCTTTTTTCACAGGACTGATCTGTTTTTTGTTTATTAAATGATGACTGTGACTACAAAGGGAAGTTATATCTCATTTGTTGTAGTATAATCACATTTATCTGTAGGCACTGCATCAAACAGTGTAAAATGTTTGTTCAAATATGCTGAAAAAGTCAACGATTTCCATGGTTTGTATTTATTTATTCATACAGTGTCTGTATGATAGTTTCTGGATACCTGCAAAATATCAATAGAGATATTTGGGTACCACACAAATATAGAGTATTTCTAGACCACTGTTTCCCAGTTCTGGTCCTAGAGGCCCATATGCTCTGCACAT
The DNA here is from genome assembly GCA_037974385.1 of Arnoldichthys spilopterus. NCBI lineage: Eukaryota > Metazoa > Chordata > Actinopteri > Characiformes > Lepidarchidae > Arnoldichthys > Arnoldichthys spilopterus. The sequence goes on along the minus strand of JBBPDA010000025.1, from coordinate 4,287,980 downwards.
TATTGTGTATCCAAGTTCCCAGTACACTATGCGATAAGACTTTTATTAACAATAAGACTACCCCTGTATAGAGATAAGAATCAAGTTAAAATAATGAATAAGCACATAACACATAAAAGGGCATACGTAAACTGTTGCATTCTTCTATACTGCAAAGCTCAGAGCTTGCTGGTTTCTTTGACTTCTCAACCTGTCAGCATTACACTGGTCCAGTTCATTACATAATAATATTCAACAGATTACCCTCTTTTTTATTTATGTGTTATATCTGCTTATTAGTGATTTTAATGTGTTATTATAAGGCTGGTCTTTTTGTAAAGTGGTTTCCATTTGCATTCTCAACATGCAGTAAGAGTGAACCTCTCTTCCTCTCTGGGGCCTCCTTTTCTACACTGGCGACCTTTTTTTCTTACATAGAGGTCAACATGGGCTCAGAGATAACAGTGAGAACACAGAGTGAGAACATTCAAGTAATGAATTATGCTCCTGTCATGGTTTTCCACTGGGAGAGAAAGATTTGATTTCAGAGGCAGATAGAGCTAAAGTTTTAAATGTTGAGACCCCAGCATCTTCAAATGCAACAGTTTGTTTTTATCTTTTTCCTAGAAATAATTCTTCCAAGGCAATCTGTTATTTCAAAAAGTCTGAAGTTTATCACATTTAGATTTAAGTGGTGCTTTGGTCATTTCCCCATTTTTCCCATTAATCCAAATGCAGTCAATTGGCCAAGACCATGTTTGGTGTCCAGTAAAGTAAGGCTAATGTAGTTAACAAGCTTGCAGCTTATAGGTTTGCATGGTATAAACTGCATGACCATTTAATCAAACAACAACACAGGCATAAAATTAAGACTTTAGCTATGTCCAGAATGATGAACAGAGCTGTAGATGATTATGAAATGACTAAAAAAAGCTTAAATTAATATCAAGAGTTTGTCATATTTTAAATTGATTGAAACATATGCTTACATAATTTATACTGGGGTTGCTAGGGACATTTCCCTACCATTTCTTGTCAAGGACCATTTTATACTCACTACTTTATTAAGATTGGTACATTTCCCCAAAATGTTCTCAAATGCCCCACCCCCACCCTGTGGTTGATAAACAAAATATCGAACACCTCCAACCTCCAAAATGCTCCTGCAAATTGTCAACAAATGGAGTTAAAAGTTTTTTTTTCAGCACTGATGATATATAAATAGTGTAGTGGGTAACACTGTTGCCCTACACCCCCAATAAAAATCCTTGGGCAGGACTTCTAACATTACATTCCCTACATCTGTAACATTAAACTGCAAGTCGCTCTGCAGTTCTTAAAATACTGAACAAATAATATAAAAGATACATTTTGGTAAACAGTACATAACATTAAAATGCATATTGTATAAATTCACATTGGTTATAAAATAAATAAAAAGTAAACTGTAATGAATGTTGAACTTTGGTGAATGTCACTAAATGCACATACAGTGGCCTGTTGTTTTCACAAACCTAGTTCTGAGTTTTCCACTTACAGTGGTTCCTCTGTTTCACACATAGTGTTCCCTGGTTAATGTGGCAGACATGATCTGCACTGCAGCCAGAAAAACCTGCCGTGTGAAACTGTATCACACCAGCAACGCTGACAGATTGAGTGTGATGTCACAAGTAAAACAATGGTCATGCTGAAATACCTTACACATTCTCAGCATAGACCAGTGAAGTCACCCTAATGGCCTGTTGCAGACTGTAGATAACATAACTGAGGCTACCCATATCTTCAGTTATCATGGGAAGGCAACTCTGATACTGAACTGAATTACTGTCACTGGGACAAAGTGCATATTTAAGTGACGCGCTGAGTAATAGTTTCTCTGACAACAATTAGTACTATCAAGGCTTGTAATTAAGTACATGGCCAGCTGTAATAGATCAAACACAATCTCAATGACTCAAAGGCCTTTTTACATGCTCTGACACAGAGCTTAGTCTAGATAAGTGTGCTCTCTTCAGTGAGAAATAAGTCAGTGATTAAAATTAAATATGACAAAAATAAAAAGCTTGATTTGTGTGCTATTGAGGCCTAATTAGACTAGATTAGATTAGATTAGATTCAACTTTGTCATTGTGCAGAGTACAAGTACAGAGCCAATGAAATGCAGTTTGCGTCAAACCAGAATTGCAAATAATAGTATAAATTACAAGAAAGTGCAGTATACTGTAAGTGATGCTGTGTTACAGTAAGTACAGTGTTATTGATTATGGAGAGCAGTATATACAATTTATAAGATTTATACAGTATATTAAATATGTTATAAATATGAGTAAAGTGTGCAGAGTTGAAGAGGGTTATATGTAGAGTATAGACATACACCATACAGAAAATATGTAGGGTATAATATACAGCATTTCATCACTTCTTGACTCAGAATTGGGCAAACATGTATCGCTATATACACCTGAGAACTACTTACATATTAGTTTCATATAGTTACCAAATCATTTAGAGTAGATACTGAATCAAAAGTCTTAAATTAGTACTCTTGTGGTTTTTGACCTTTCTGCATCTGTGTGGTACCATAGATTACCAGAAGATTATTAGAAGATAAATTTGACAAATATTTCCATAAATCAAAGAAAACAGAAATCCAACTGACTTGAAATTAATTTACAATTAAAGCCATTGATTGCCATTTCTATTTTCTCCCTCATTTGAGTCCCTGCCTATCCCAGTGGCTAAACAGCTCTTCCACATCATAAACAATGGTACCACTCTGAGAGTGCAGGAGCTAAGATCAATAAAGTACTTCCATGTATACACATGTATACACTGTCTATTCACTTTTATTGTGTGGTTTTCATATAATGACTTCTAAAGGTGAGTTTATGCATTTACCCACTTATGCCACAGAGTTTTTGTATAGGACGGTTCAAACTAGTCTTTAAGACCCCATAACTGTTTTGGGTAAGAGCGTCTGCCAAATGCTGTAAATTTAAATGTGTTAATATTTGGATTATTAACAAAGGAGTGTATTATTATCAATTTCTATAAACCTAACAGTGCTATATATATATATACCTTAGAAAGGATTCAACTATGCAACAAATAATGCACTGTCCACAAGAGGTACAGAAAAACAGGCTATTTAAAGAACTGCTGATCACAAGGACAACTCACATATTGCAAGATTTAAAAACAACCCTGCTTTGTCTTTTTGATTTTTGACAAAGTAAGTGAAAAAGCAAAAATGTGCTACAACAGTTAATTAGAAATGTTGCTACATCACATTGCAGCATTACCTTTTTGTTCTCTCAGCAAGTCAAACAACTCAATCTGGAATTGTTGTATCTGTCCATGGTCTCTGATCTTTGCTGATTCGATGTATGGTACGGCCTACTGGCAACTTCTAATACTTTGGCCACTTCGCTTCATTTCTGGCTGAAGAAATTCCCCAGGCACTGGTTGCTCAGTGACGTCTGCAAGTTTCGATCTTGTACATACACAGTGTGCTCATGACTGAGACATGGGATAAATTTACCACACACTGTTACGTTCAACACTATGGTGATATGTATGATTTATGTCAGGACATGCATTCACTGCTTATGTTTTTCTTGCTTTTTTTGGAAGTACTACAATGTCAGTCAGGTTGATGTAAGACAGGTGTTTCAATTACCGCACTAATGTGTACAGTCTGCAAACACTTTGATCACACACACTTCAAAAAAGTTTCCTAAATTGCCCTTGACTTGAAAGCATAGTTGTAAGAAAACCTTTAAATCATAAAATTGCATGGAGGTTTTTAAAGATCGGCTTATGCTTTGTAAATGGTTAATTTTAGTTTTGCAAGTCAGAAAAACCATACTGGAACATATCAGGGTCCAGTACAGTAAAATATGCTAATGAGCACATGCGTCATTTACTCTGGGGATACAAGGGACATGGTCCCACTGCTTTTTGTTGAGGGTCATTTCGTCCCCAGGGAACAGTGTGACGGGACAGTTCCTTCTTCAAGGGTATCTGAGTGGTACCTGGGCCAGGACTCAAACCTGCAACCCTCCAAGTTCCTAACCACTTGGTCTTAAAAAAGTCTATGTGCTAGAAAATACAGTGTCAAGTTATTATCCTGTTGGCTCAGCGATTATTCACACCACAACCAGCCCTACTATACATGCTAGAGATAACTTAGTGACAGCAAGTATATGGTAATTTTACACAGCAAGACAGGTTGCCATAGTGGTCCCATGAGCAGTTGATCCACCAGGCATCTTGCATAAACGTGTTGTTCATGTTTAGACTGTTATCTGGATTTTTGCTTTAGACAGATTAAATTTGCCTGATTAGAACTGATTTCACTTGTGCAAAGAAGAGTGCAAGAAATCTAGTCTAGCTGGATAACTCAAGCCCTGCATATCTTCCATTTCTCTTGCTCATGCTTATCTTTTCTCCTGCTAGTCAGCGCTCAGCAGACGCATCTTCACTTGCCTTATTCTTTTTACTTTCCACGTACATGTACTAAATGCATGTATTACTTATAGTGTCACTTCTTTTAGAGCAAAGTAAAAGAATGCTTGTCTACAGGCAAAAACGTAAGTATGTAAGTATAACAAAAATGCCAATTTATGGGTTGTGGCATCCATGTGAAAGTTTTGTTTTTTTTGACTAATAAAACCTTGTTAATATTTGATCTATCATTTTAAAGGATGGACACAGTCTCAGTTTTGGGTAAATAGTTACTTTTGGGGTCCCAAATAGTGTGTTTATGAAGTAAAGTGTCTGAAACTATGCTAAACATCCCCTGTGTATGTTTTTTTTTTTTTTACATTTTATAGTTAAGCTATTTTGTGCAAGGTTCTTGATCAAGCTGTACACTTTCATGTAATTTTTCAGCACTAATTTATTTTAAGATGACTCTGCTATTACTTTACTATTACTAAAAAACCTAGCAACCAAGCAACTGGTAAAACAAACTGAAAGCAGAAACATATGCCTTAATACTACAACAACATGTTACAACAACTATTTTATAACTAATGTAATCAAATACCAGTTATATCCTAATGGGGAGCAATGGACTTAATTGTGCTTATCTGACTGACAGATCTTTGTACTGTAGAGACCCAGAACTTTAGTTTTACAGTCATTAATGTATGCTTTCAGCTCTAAAACCGATATAAAATTTAACCCACAACTGCCACATTTGAGTGCGTAAGGATGGACTAGCCCTACCCTGTTAATGATCAATCAATCTGTACCAAGTACCTTTAGATTATCTAGTACAGCTCGGCCTAACTCGCCATCCTTCGAGGAACATGGACAACAAGCATCAAGATTTTTCTCTGTGTGGCACCTTAGCTATGAAACAAACTTCCACTGGTGGTCCAATCAGCATTGTTATCTGGTGTCAGAGGCTGGCTGAAGACTCAGCTTTCTGAAAAAAAAAAAATCAGCAATTGTCGAAAATGTCTTGTATTGATCTTATTATGCTATGAGCACAGCCCAGGGACTTTGCATGCACTTTATGGTGATATGGTTTTATTTTCACACTACAAGCACTATCCTACCACACAATTGTTTTTTTTTCATTTCTGTCTTTTTATGGTTTTGTGTACATTTCTGTTTTGGCATCAGTTTAACCCAGCATTGATTTTTCATAGATTTTTTATTTCATACACTTGATCAGTCCACAAAACTTGGTGATAATTGTTGCCCCACATGACTGAGAGATTTGTATCTTTAGGGTGGCCTAGTGGTTAGGACACTGCCTTTGGGACCGGAAGGTCGCAGGTTCGAGTCCCAGCCTGGGCACTACTGAGG
>JBBPDA010000025.1:4269056-4282081 GCA_037974385.1 Arnoldichthys spilopterus | reverse complement strand
CACAGCTGGACTCAAATGAAGGTGATCTCAAGGATGATCAGAAGAAATGGAAGCACCTGAGTTAAATATAAGTGTCAAAGCAAAGGGTCTGAATATTTAGGATCATGTGATATTTCAGTTTTTCTTTTTTAATAAATCTGCAACGATTTAAAAAAATCTTTTTTTTGTCTTTCAATATGGAGTGCTGTGTATACATTAATGAGGGGAAAAATTAATTTAAATTATTTTAGCAAATGGCTGTAATATGACAAAGGTGAAAAATTGAAGGGGGTCTGAATACTTTCTGAACCCACTGTATATGACACCTATAAAAATAAATATAATGTGAAAGTTTAACACATTAATACTTGTTAACAATGTAAAAAAATGGTAACTAATAAAATTAAAAATGTTTCCTTAATTTAAATAAAACATTTTTACATTTTTACCTGAAATATTTAAATATTATAGGACTGTAGATAACTGCAGTGAAAATCAGCTCTTGAAAATCAGAAACATATATTTCATTTCATTACCAAGCATGCCATTATAAATTTTCCCTTTATTTTTATTAGTAATACCAGGCAGTATTCTTGGTTACAAGCCAGGAAAAACAGCAGGTGAGTAACACATCACATTTTTATCTCTCTGATTTTTGGCCATAAATTATTCTATGCCATTTTTAAGATCAATAGGCAAACAGATTTGTAAAATTAAGACAACATTACTAATTTATGGAGGTTGTGTTGTAGGTCCTGGTACAGTAGGGACAGGATTTGGAGGGCCAAGAGGAGGAACTGGAGCATTTGGCCCTGGTCTTGGTGCAGGAGGAACTGGACCAGGTAGTTATGGAGCAGGCCTTGGAGCAGGTGGCCCATCCACTGGAGGTGTTGGAGCTGGAGGTCTAGGAACTGGTGGACTAGGTGTTGGTGGTTTAGGTGCTGGAGGCCTTGGAGCCGGTAGGTGCAAATTCTAAAACGTTCTGATGTCTTGAATTTTAAGTATAAGTAAACTCTTAGAAAAATTCCTCTAATGGATTTAATAATTTCATGTTCACAGGTCCTGGTGGAAAGCCCCCAAAATTAGGTTTGTAACTAACTGTAACTGAAATTTGATAATTAACTGTTTTTGATCATTTTAGCATTAAAAAAATACAGCATCATAAGCATAACGGATAGCACTATATTACAGGATATGGTGGGCATGTTGGATATGGGCCTGGTGGTGTGGGTACTGGCCTTGGAGCTGGAGGAGTTGGTCCAGGAGGCATTGGACCAGGAGGAGTTGGTCCAGGGGGCATTGGACCAGGAGGTATTGTTCCAGGGATCAATGGAATAGGAGGAGCTGTGCCTGTAAGAGTTGGCCCTGGAGGACTTGTGCCTGGAGGAGTTAGCAGTGGAGGACTTGTGCCTGGAGGCATTGGTCCTGGAGGAATTGGGCCTGGAGGCATTGTTCCTGGAGGAGTTGGCCCTGGAGGACTTGTGCCTGGAGGCATTGTTCCTGGAGGAATCAGACCTATAGGAATTAGTCCTGCTGGACTTGGACCTGCAGGCACTGGTGGTCTTGGAGCAGGTATGAGTACTAATAAGGTTAATCGGGGGAATTTGCAAGACCTACATCATCCATTAACTTCAATATGAGGGTACATTTTAAAACAAATATGGAATATTTAATGAGGACTTAACAAAAACATGTTTACTCAACATACATTTCATACATTTGTCTAAATATTCTTAATGCATGTCTCAGTATTCTGTCTGGATAAAGTTCAATGAATATTTACCAAGATAACAACTTTCAGTTTAGGCATATATACTGTGGGTAGCACTACTCATGCAATAATTCACTGGGTAGAGTATTTTTCCTTTCTGTAAAATTATTATGTCTCTTTAAGTATTTAACTCTCTTTTTGTCTTATTTTAAACAGGTGCTGCCATTAAGCCTCCTAAAACAGGTAAGACCAGACAAAAACAAAGTAATCCATATAATATTCCTGTGTACTTGGCAGGTACAGATATCCAAGAATAATATATTCAACAGACCACGTCATGATGTGCTGTAATAATTGTACTATATTTTATAATAACATTTTTCTTGTCCACACATGAATGTTTTCTCTAGGTCTAGGATATGGTGGTCAGGGCACTGGTACTGGAGGACTTGGCACTGGTGCTCTAGGAGGCACTGGGCTCAGACCAGGAGGAGTTGGGCCTGGAGGTGCAGGACCTGGTGGGTTTGGTGTTATTAGCCCTGGCACCAGCATTGGCATAGGGCAAGGAGGTCTTGGACAAGGTAGGGGAAAATTAGCATGGTAAATAATAATTTAGGTTCCATTATGTTTATTTTTCCTGATGTTACTGATCATTTAACTGTTCTATTGCATTTTATTACATTTTAACAGGAATTAGTAAACCTGGGAAGACAGGTGAGATTTGAATGTGTTACATATTTGGTATTGTATATCTGAGTAACTAATGTTTTTATTTGCAGAGCCAACCCTAAAACAATATGCCATTTTGTTAACAGGATATGGAGGGAGAGGTGTTGGCTTAAGCACCGGATTAGGTGCTGGTGGATTAGGCCCTGCTGGTGGAGGGCCTAGCACTCTTGGAGCAGGAGGAGTTGGACCTGGTGGTCTTGGTCCAGGAGGAGTTGGTCTTGGTGTGGCTGGACAGGGAGGAGTGGGTCCTGGTGGTGTTGGTCTAGGAGGAGTGGGTTCTGGTGGATTTGGAGTTGGTGGGATTGGCCCTGGTGGACTTGGAAGAGGTTAGTAATGTTAATATGACATCTTACCCATGACAAGTCCCAAATAAATGGAACCACTGTATAATTCCAAAAAATCACAATTTAGCTAAAACAAAATCACATTGTCAGTGCAGTTTGGTTTAAACAATGATGGACTGTAGTGAAGGTACAATATTTAAGAAATTTGTCAGTAGGGCCCAAAACTCAGACAGGCTGACTTTACTATTACTTTTTAAAACTGATTCTGAAGTCCTGTGTTTTGCTTTAGGGGTATAAGTAAGAAAGAATTTACATTTTAATATCAAATGTTATGCACAACTAACTTGTTTATATGTTTATTTTTTAAAACTTAAAATAAATGATGTTTAAAAATGTTTGAAAGCTATACCATATTGACAGCTGATGTGTTGTAACTGAAAAATTTAAGTTTCTTAAAAAGCAGTTTCTTTATACATTTTCCTCTTTCTCTTCTCGTTTATATTTTAGGTATTGGTGGGAAACGTCCAAAGAAAGGTCAGTTTGTGGCTGCATGACTGCTCATCTTTTAAGAAACATTAAAATTAACATTAAAAAATCCCAGTGTTTCTTTTGTAGGTGGTATACTATAATTTATATATTATATAAATATGTATATATATAAAACATTAAAATATTAATGTTTATGTACATATTGAATGTTTGATATTGAACATTGAATGACTGATGAGTATATGTAAAAACAATATACTATTATGTATTTTAAATATATTGCTTTTCTCTTGGTGGAGGTTTGGGCCAGAGTATATTTGGACCAGGTGGAGCTGGGACTGGGATTAGACCAGGAGGTTTTGGTCCAGGAGGAGTTGGTCCAGGTGGAGTTGGTCCAGGAGGAATTGGTCCAGGAGGAGTTGTTCCAAGTGGAGTTGGTCCAGGTGGAATTGGTCCAGGTGGAGTTGGTCCAGCAGGAACTGGTCCAGGTGAAGTTGGAATAGGTTTTGGTCCCAGTGGAGTAGAAACAGATAAGAAAATATTATTTATTCTGTTAGTTAAATTAATACATATTAATTGGGTGTAGCAAATTGGAGAAAACGTTGCCAGTTATGTAGTGAGGATCAACATTCAGTGGTGCTAATATGTTGAAGAAAATGGTGCAGAATGATATATATGTAATTGGCAAATATAAAAGTGAAGTCAAAAGTAAATCCATATTTTTTGGGGGAAGCCATGGTTTAAGTACCTTTGAGCAAAGCACCTAACCACCAACCGCAACGGCAATAATAATTAAATTTAAAAATCCATCAATGACAACAAACTGTCCTAAAGTCAAGTACAGAAAAACCCAGACCATGATCTTCCCTGGGCAGTGGTGGTGCAATGGAAATGCCCCTTTGACGTGAAAGTTGCTGGTTCAAATCCCAGACCAATGTACCATGCCCAAGCATTGCTCCCCACATCAGTTGCCTACTGGGTTAAATGTAGAAGTCAGATTTTGCTGTGGTGTGTTCAAAATGACAAATAATCACTCACCACTATCACATTTTACAAATGGAATAATGTTCTTATGCTGGAATGCATTGCTTTCCTTTCTCCAAACATAAAGTTTCTTATTTAAACCAAATAGTTCTACTTTGGTCTTATCTGTCCACAAAACATTTTCCAATAGCCTTCTGGCTTGTCTACATGATCCATAGCAAACTATAGATGGGCAGAAATGTTCTTTTTGGGGATCAGTGGTTTACTTTTTGAAACAGTGTTTTTCACAGCTGTACCAATGGGCTGTGTTGACAAAATAATTGATCCACATGTGATTATATAGATTTTGTGAACTTTATTTGCTACTTTCAGGTGGTTATGGAGGATTTGGAAGACCTGGGGGCCTATATCCTGGAGCTGGCCTAAAACCACCAAAAACAGGTATGAGATTAATTTGATGTAGGTCTTAGTTGCAATTTTTTGGTGCTAGTGAAAATTTTGATGTATCAAAGGCATGAACACCTAAAGATATTAAGCATATGTAAATAAATGTAAATAAATTAAAATATACATTAGGACCTGGAGGAACTCTTGGTGGAGCTGGATTTGGTCCTGGAGGTACAGGGTTTGGACCAGGTGGCATAGGAGTTACTCCTGGTGGAACTGGTATCCGTCCTGGAGGCACAGGTCTTGGTGCTGGCGGGGCAGGAATTGGCCCAGGTGGTGCTGGAATCGGCCCTGGTGGAGTGGGAATTGGTCCAGGTGGAGTGGGAGTTGGCCCAGGTGGAGTTGGAGTTGGCCCAGGTGGGGCAGGATTTGGCCCAGGTGGTGCTGGAATCGGCCCTGGTGGAGTGGGAGTTGGTCCAGGTGGAGTTGGAGCTGGCCCTGGTGGAGTAGGAATTGGCCCAGGTGGTACTGGAATTGGCCCTGGTGGAGTGGGAGTTGGCCCTGGTGGAGCAGGAGTTGGTCCTGGTGGAGCAGGCATTGGTCCTGCTGGAGGTAGATTTAAGAAAATTTTTCTTGTACAAATATATGGTTTATTAAATGAGTGTGATGAATATTCTCTTCTATTATTAACTATTTAGCCCCTGTTCTTCCACAAACTGGGCTGGCAGGTACTGGACGCAAACTTGGCAAGCCTGGGAAAGCACCAGTGCCAGGTGGTTATATATTTGATTCATTTATCATCACAGCACTGCTTATAAATAAAGAATGAAAATGCATATTTCTTTCTTTCTTTCTTTCTTTCTTTCTTTCTTTCTTTCTTTCTTTCTTCTTTCTTTCAACTAGGTATTGGTATTCCTGGTTTGTACCAGGGTGGTATTGTCCCTGGACAAGGTAAGTGCATTGCTGAAGTGGTTCATGACATTTCAGATATTTCTTTTATTAAGAGAAATTTAGACCAATTTCTCTCACATAGGTTTTGGTGGCCAAGGAGTTCTGCCAGGTGTGGCTACAGGATCCCAAACCTGTGAGATTCAGAGTCTGACAGTTTTAACTAGTTTTATCTGACAGTTTCAACATTCTGTCTGCTAAGTAGTCTGTTATTATCTAATCATGGATTTTCCCTCCTGTAGCCCAGCTTGGTCAAGGTGCACTTGGAGCCAATGGTGAATAAATTATATATAAAAGAAGTAAATATAAAATAAAAAGAAAGTATAAGAGGATTGGACATATCAGAACAAATGGTGATTTTTTAAACAGGTGGTCGCGGGAGCTTCTTGGGTCAACAATTACCAGGAGTGTTTCGTGGATATCCACTCATTTCACCAAAGTCTGGAGGTAATCTGTCAGTGATAATGTAGAGCTGAATGATATACATAAGACATAAGTGATATAATTTTTTTATGCAACTCTTTTGCAGTCAATTTCTAATCTTGCACTTTTTCCAAGTTACATATGCAGATAAACAGAAAACAATGATAGCTATGGCACTGCGTTTTGTTTGTGGTATCCGTGAAAAAAAAACAATTCTATATTCTATTTCCTTTTTTATTATTTCACTTTCTTCTTCAGGGGCTGGCTCAGCTAAATCTCAAGCTAAAGCTGCTAAATATGGTAAATCAAGAATTTCATGCTGAAAGACAAATAATGAATTCTGCATCTTCAAGGATATTCACAGGATTGTACATTTTACCGCAGGAGCTGGGGTGGTACCTAGTAGTGGTGGCGCACTCAGTGTAAGAGGCATACCGGGAGTTGGTGCAGTACCTGGAGCAGGTGGGATCCCTGGAGTCGGTGCTGTACCTGGAGCAGGTGGCATCCCTGGAGTTGGTGCTGTACCTGGAGCAGGTGGCATCGCTGGAGTCGGTGCTGTACCTGGAGCAGGTGTTATCCCTGGTGTTGGTGTACTTCCTGGAGCAGGTGGCATCGCTGGAGTCGGTGCTGTACCTGGAGCAGGTGTTATCCCTGGTGTTGGTACTGTACCTGGAGCAGGTGGTATCCCTGGTGTTGGTGTAGTACCTGGAGCAGGTGGTATCCCTGGTGTTGGTGGAGTACCAGGAGGGATTGGCATATATCGTGGAGGTGAGTTCAGGGTATATATGTTTTGTTACTAGTTATTACTGATTTCATTAAACACTTTGTCATCAATACTCTATGCAGTATAGTCAATAATTACATGTGTACTATTTTCTTTCTTTTTTCCAGGAACAGTGGCCAAAGCACTGAAATATGGTAAGGAAAATGAAAATTACTTACTATTATATTACAAGCCAACTATGACAGTTGTCATGAAAAGTTAAAAGCCAAGCAAAAACACATGTATTTAATTCAATAAATGTATTTTAAAATTATGCTAATTGTCTTTCAGCCACAGGTATTGGAACTGGTGGGGTCCCTTCCTCTGGTGTTGGTGGAGTCCCTGGGTCTGGACTTGGAACTGGTGGTCTTGGAGCTGGTGGAGTCCCTGGGTCTGGACTTGGAGTTGGTGGTCTTGGAGCTGGTGGAGTTCCTGGACCTGGACTAGGAGTTGGTGGTCTTGGGGCTGGTGGAGTTCCTGGATCTGGACTTGGAGTTGGTGGCCTTGGAGCTGGTGGAGTTCCTGGATCTGGACTAGGAGTTGGTGGTCTTGGGGCTGGTGGAGTTCCTGGATCTGGACTAGGAGTTGGTGGTCTTGGGGCTGGTGGAGTTCCTGGATCTGGACTTGGTGTTGGAGGGATTGGAACTGGTGGGCTTGGAGGTAGTATGATCATATTGTTCATGTTGTAAAACTGCAAAATAAATAATCTTTATTTTAGTATTAATTGTGATAATTTCTTTCTCTTTTACATTTCAGGATATGCTGGAGCCAAAGCTCGCAAATATGGTACAAATCACTTTCATACTGCAAATAAATGAAAAAAAGTAATGAAAAGGTAAAACTAGTAGTGCTCATATTTATGACTTAAAAGACATACTACATAGTAAGTCAAATCTAACAGACATGACAGTTCATTTCATTCGACATACAAGAAACTTTACAAAGTTGTGCAGTACGATGCTCATGTTTATTCTGTACAATCCTTTTCTGCTTTAGCTCAGCTTGGAAGTGCTGGTGGAGCTTTAGGTGCTGGAGCATTGCCAGGAAGAGTGCCTGGGGGAGCTGGAGGAATTAGTGGTCTACCTGGTGGGGGTGTTGGGGGATTGCCTAGTGGAGGGCTTGGAACTGGAGGACTACCTATTACTGGTATTTATTAATGTTGCATTATAATATTTAGAACTTATTTGTGTTTGGGTTACATTAAATTAGGTTACCTTGGGTTTTGTAGGTTGCAACACTGAATTCCATGAAAAAGAGATGACTGATATTAAGTTTTAAATGGGTATAAATACATTTCATTTGAAATAAATTACTCTGATGTCAAAAGTCACACTGTATTTTTAAATGTTACATTTAAGGTACATCCCATGGAAACTCTTGATTTTTCATAGTTACAGAATTGCCTAGACCAAGCCCATGATAACCCCATTGAAATATTGTGGGCAGGGGTGGTCTAGAGGTTAGGACCTTGCCTTTGTGAACTTAAGGTCGCAGGTTCAAGTCCTGGTCCAGGCACCATTAAGGTACCCTTGAGCAAGGTACCATCCTACTACACTGCTCCCCAGTTGCTGTTGATAGCTGCCCGCTGCTCCATGTGTGCGCGTGTGATGGGTTAAATGCAGAGATCACATTTTGTTGTGGTGCACTTTGTGCGGTTAAGTGTTTACAATGACAAAAATGTCTCTTTCACTTAGTAAATTTGAAAAGGGCAGTACATGCAAGAAAACTATCAAATATCTTGCAACTGAAGGAATGTTGCATGAAAGAGTAGTCAAATATTTCAGCAAGCTGATGTCAGAGACTTAATAGACAATTACACAAAACACTTTGTTTTTTTTGCTAAAGTGGGCAACACTAGATTATGAGACCAATGGGGTACTTGCCTTCTCCAATGAAGAATATTACATATATTGCATATTTTTTGAATGAATGAATTAATGAATGAATGAATGAATGAATGAATGAATAAGCTTTTTTTGTGGTTTTGTTAGAGTATATCACATTTAGCTGTAGGCACTGTGTTAAAGTAGGTGAAATTTTTGTGAGTTCACATATGATATTTAATTATTAATTATTTTTGTTTCATTCAGAGCAGATACAGTATACCCTGAGTGCTGAATTTTGTTCTATTGAATTCTGGATCTCATGTTATTAAGGAAATGCAATAATTGATCAAACAATAGTTATTGATCATTTAATTTATTATCTAAAATTCTACAGTATATGGATCTGAAGCAAAGGCTCGTAAATATGGTAAGTCAATGGTTTGGTCATAACCTTAATATTTTATACAGACACGGGATAACAGCAATTTCCTTCATATCCTTAAAATCAATGTATGACTTTACTTTTCTAGGTCTACCAAGAGGTGCGGGAGGAGTTCAAGGTCAAGGGGCAGTTCCAGGTGGGACAGTCAGTGGTGGACTAGGAAGTCTACCAGGAAGTGGACAGGCACCAAGAGGGGCTGCTGGTGGTGTACCAGGTAGTGTACCTGGTGCTGGCTTTGGACTTGGAGGTTTACCTAGCACTGGCTTTGGACCCGGGGGTCTACCTAGCACTGGCTTAGGACCTGGGGGTCTCCCTAGCACTGGCTATGGACCTGGGGGTCTATCTAGCACTGGCTTTGGACCTGGAGGTCTCCCTAGCACTGGCTTTGGACCTGGAGGTCTACCTAGCACTGGCTTCGGACCTGGGGGACTACCTAGCACTGGCTTTGGACCCGGGGGTCTACCTAGCACTGGCTTAGGACCTGGGGGTCTCCCTAGCACTGGCTTTGGACCCGGGGGTCTACCTAGTACTGGCTTCGGACCTGGGGGTCTCCCTAGCACTGGCTTTGGACCCGGGGGTCTACCTAGCACTGGCTTCGGACCTGGGGGTCTACCTAGCACTGGCTTTGGACCTGGAGGTAAATGAGCTACTTTTCGGTTTGCTGATGTTCATTCCAATAGCCATAGAAATGTATGTATGTCTAGCTGATTATGTGTGTGTGCAAAGTATTTTTCTAGACCATCCCTTAGTGTTCAGCTGACCACTGTAATTGGCAAAATAAGTGATATGTAAATATTTGATACATGGCAGAAAGTGCTGCCAACCTGGGTCTTTAACTCTCAGCCATTTCAACAAATACACATTTAAAAAAAAAAAATTGCTAATACTAAATTGAAGCACTGATGTGGTTTTTTTTGTTGTAGGATATGCTGGAGCCAAAGCACGCAAATATGGTGAGAGTATATGAAATTATGCATATGTTCCTGTTTCCTTTAAAGTGTATTTCTAATTCTACTTCTGAGAACTTCAAGGACATCAGATTTTTTACCTCAAACAGGGCTCCTAAGTGGAGGAGGTGGAACAGGGTTGCCTGGGAGCTTTGATGGCGTAACTGGTGGTAGATTAGGACCAGGAGTACCAGCTGGCGGAGTTGGGACTGGAATATTCCCAGCAGGTGGAACTGGAACTGGAGGAGCACCAGCTGGTGGCTATGGACCAGGTGGAGTACCTGGTGGTGGCTCTGCAGGTACAAAATGTTACACAAATGCATTGTTAACATTTTATTAAATTTGCTGTGTATCTCAGTATTTTAACTACATAGATACTTTTACTTCTTGAATGTGAAATATCCCTGTGGATCAAAGGCACTTAAACACGATTTTTTCAAACATAGCTTCTGTTGTGAGTTTAACAGGATGTATCTTATAGAAGAATCTTATGTTTTACCAATCCCATGTTCAGGCACTGGTGTAGGGATTCCTATCTCTGGTGCAGGTGGAACATTTGGAACAGGAGGGGGTCCTGCTGGAGGACTAGGAACTGGTACAGTACCTGCTGGTGGATATGGCCAAGGCACTGGGTTTGTTCCTGGGGCAGGCTATGGACTTGGACCTGGTAGTGTACCTGGAGGATGGCTGCCAGTTGCTGGGGGTAATTCCAGCATTCCAAATTGACTTTTTGGAATAATCAATGTTTTCACTTATTTTTACACGTTTACATTTTCTAAATCATCTATTTATCATCAATGTAACATATTTTGCTTTTGACAGGATATGGACCAGGCTCAAAAGCGGCTAAATATGGTATATATTTCAGTTTATAAACTGCAGATTTTATTTCTTGACCCAGATTAAGTTCAGTACTAAATTAAACAGAATTATCATGAAGACAATTGACCAAAGCTATTCTTAGATCACATTTACATATATTACATGTGCAGAAATATCCAAAAGCATCCACTGTTTTATTGCTTTTACAGGTCAACTTGGATCAGGGGGGCTATTAGGAACAGGAGGGGTACCTGGCAGTGGAACTAGAGGAGTAGCAAGCACTGGACCTGGTGGTGAGCAGGACATGTTCAGACCACCTGAATGAGACCACTGGGTTTTCCATTTTGTTCCAGAATAAAACAATGTTACTGTTGAAAGTAATGTTATTTCTTTCAAATGATACTATATGCTAAATCATGTCTTGCCCTAAACCAATACGCTTTTGTCTGAAGTGGACATAAACTGATTTTGTTGCTTGGACTGTCTAGCTGTTTTGCCTGAGGGCTTTGGAGGTGGTTTTGGTGCTGGATCTGCTGGCCTGGGTGGAATCCCCGGCAGTGTGCCAGGCACAGGTTTTGGGGGCTATGGAGGTAGGCTAAGAGTGTCATTTGTGTATGTTATATTAAAGGGGTTTTAGAAAACTGTCATGGGTCACTTTGGGATGTAATAATCTGCTTCTTCTTCAAAACCTTTTGCAGGTTATGGAGTTGGGGCAAAACCACCAAAGTATGGTAAGAACCCTTTTGACAGGACCTATTTAAATGTTATTTTCAAAAAGTTAAGGACTCATAAACACTGAAAACTACCAACTATCTCTGTCAACTAGGTCAACCAGGAGGTGGCCTTGGAAGTGTGTTAGGTGGAGCAGGGTCAGTGCCTGGTGTTGCTGGAGTTGGAACCACAGGAGGAAGGACTGATACAGGTGATAATAAACCATTATAGGAATAAGACATATAAAGAATAAAGAAGTTTAGATAATTGGACAATTATCTGTGTATAGTTGTTAACAATGGTAATAAATTGCTACAAATTTGAGCTGAATTATGTTTTTTGGCATTGCAGGTAGGGCTGGAGTTGTACCAGTGACAGGAAGCAAAGCAGATAAATACAGTGAGTTGGTGTTTCCTGCCGCTCATAAAGTTGTTTGATACACTTTACATCTTTTTAAATCTCATATAAGATTATACCAACAATACATTTTCATTCTGAACTCAGAAGTGCCTGGTGTCACTGGAGGAACCCTAGGTGGGGCAGTCATTCCAGGCAGCACACAAGCCACATCCACAGATCAGGAAACCAAAACAGGGGCTGATGGAGGTAGTGTGTTGAATAGCACTTAATCTCTATTGGGCAGTGTGAATTGCCCAGTATTGGCTGGTGTTTAATGGAAACAATAGCCAATATTAAATATTTATTTTGTAGTGAATGAAAAACAAATTAGGAAATGAAACTAAAAACTTAATACAGTACATGTTTTTATTCTCTTTCTTGTCTTTTTCTTTGTTAAGGTATTGTACATGGTGCAACAGCTGGGACAGTTAATGGTACTGCAGAACAATCAGGTTGGTAACAAACTTAAGACAAATTTTTAACTATTATAAAATGATGTGAATTGATCACTCTCAATCATACAGGAGATCGAGGTGGTGCAGTAGAGGGATCTGGAAGCTCCATTGGAGGTGCCCCAGGTGAAGGTAGAATCATCATTGTGAATAATACATATTTTTTTAAATGCTGTGTTATAACATTTAGTAATTGGAGATCAAGTCATGCATGCCTTGTTTTTTGAATGTAGGAGTTAGTGGTGGCCCCATTGTTGGAGATGGGTTTGATGGGGTTGCTGGGACAGTAATACCCATCTTAGCTAGGGAAAAACCAGGTATTGCTTTACTTATGTTCATCATTTAGACTAATCGCTCACATGCAAAAATACAATGGTGCTTGAAAGTTTGTGAAACCTTTAGAATGTTCTATCTATTTACATAAATATGGGGTTAGGTTTAGGTTTGAGGTTAACCAGATTTGATTATGTTTTATTTTATTGGTGTTTTAGGTTATATTTATGCAGAAATACAGAAAATTTTAAAAGGGTTCACAAGCACTACTGTAAAATTTACACTAATCCTGTAGTAGTATGGCCACATTTCAGCTGTACTCTGCATGATGTTCCACTGACATACAGTGGAGGAAATAATTATTTGACCCGTCGCTGATTTTGTTTGTCCAATGACAAAGAAATGAAAAGTCTCAGAACAGTATCATTTTAATGGTAGGTTTATTTTAACAGTGAC